>CM031679.1:406727-589227 GCA_006182925.3 Reinhardtius hippoglossoides
GAGGTCACGGGAGGTCAGGTGAGGTCAGGTGGAGGTCAGGTGGAGGTCAGGGGAGGTCAGGGGGGTCAGGGAGGTCAGGGGAGGTCACGGGAGGTCAGGTGGAGGTCACGGGAGGTCAGGGGGGTCAGGGGAGGTCAGGGGAGGTCAGGTGGAGGTCAGGGGAGGTCACGGGAGGTCAGGGGGGTCAGGGGGACACTGAGACCTCAGAAATCTGTGAAAATGTCCAAAAGACTGAGCTACAGGAGAAGAGAGTCAGTGGACATTAGATTTAAATCATTGTAATTATCAGAGGGAATCAAACTCACAACAGAAAGTTTAGATTATTTATAAGAAGAATATTTGCGATGAAGTGATCAGTGAGGTGAACGACAGGTTCAACCTCTTGTTCTGTTTCTCCTCCAGACGAACGGGACCAGGCCGCAACTTCCTCATCGTGGTGACAGATGGTCAATCGTACGATGACGTGAGACTCCCGGCGCTGGAGGCTCAGAAACAAGGTGTGTGTCTCTGTGTGTGTGTGTGTGTGTGTGTGTTAGAACAACAGCTGTTTGTGTTCAGTCATTGTTTACATCCCATCTCATCCATCAACCAATCACCAGGCATCACCATTTACTCTGTGGGCGTGGCCTGGGCCCCCCTGGAAGACCTCAGGGCGATGTCATCGCAGCCCAAAGACGGACACACCCTCTTCACCAGAGACTTCACCGGCCTCACAGGGTTCATCCCCGCCATCGTCAAAGGGATCTGCCGAGACTTCACCGAGAGCAACTGAGACACACACACACACACACACACACACACACACACACACACACACACACACACACACACACACACACACACACACACACACACATGCTCATGTTTGGAAACTGACACTGTAAATAAACACTTCACACGTCAACAACATGGAAAGATATGATTTACACTAAGAACCTTTTTCTATTTGATAAAGGAGGCGTTGGATCCTCAGCACATATGAACTCATTCACTTTACAACTCAGATTATCTTTCAAATGTAAATCGAACACTATGAAAAACTTTTAATAATGAAATAACTTGAATCATTAGACAAACCACAGATTAAAGATGGAAACGAATCAGTAATGAAGATTAACTAATGACCTGTATCTCTGAGGTCGTGAAGAATCTAAGATGCTTCATTAAATTACAATTATGAGAAAACTGGAGCAGAAGGATCTGCTGTGAAAATGAGATCAGATTCATAATTATAACTGTTCATGATTCAGTTTATTTCTTATTGACCAGACTTTATATCTGTATCTTTATTCATATGAGATCCTGTACATAACATTTTATTATGAGAAAACGTCTCCAGATACTTTGTCCTTTAGAAAATAACAAATTAAAAATGTATTGTATTTCTTTTTTTATACATTTAGTGGCAGTTTTTTTTATCGTTAAATGTGAAGATTTCACTTCTCGTGACTGATGCACGATATTTATCTCAAATGTTTCACGTGTTTTCTGGAGGTTTGTTTTTTTCTGTCTTTGACTTTGTGAAAAAAACACAAGATGGTTTTTTAAAAAACGTTGAATTGATTCTTAACTTTTCCATTTTGAGTAAAACAGACTGAGTTTATTCAGGTCGTGTTTATTTACGTGTATTTTAATAACTTTATCTCTTTTGTAAGAAAGCAACTCGAGCACGGAGCTTCATTCTCACCTTGGGAACATTTATCTGAAATAAAACTTCCAAAACTTTAAAGTGCACATGACATTTTCCATTGTACAAAATTCCCTTTTCTCGTTTACACGTGAACCAAATGTTTTGAATTGGTCCATCACAATGATCATTATATGTTTTGATGTCAGAAAGAATCAAGAGAAACGAGGTTGTTAAATATTTTGCATTTCTACAGAACTTTGTCTCAGAGAAACTAATTCACAATCTCTGTATTTGTACTTTTAATTATTGATTCACTCAAACTGATAAAACTCAGAGTTCAATCCTTTGAACCTTTTCTTTTTGTATCGTATTTATATAAACCTTTCCCCAAATTAGAATAAACTTTTACTTTAATATCGTTACAAAGGGATTTTGTATAAAAAATCATGAGAAGAAACTTCTATAAGTAATAAAACCTGCATATGTTCTTTCTTGTTGTTTGACATTGACACAGATGATAATTTCACAGAATCAGTTTATTACGTGTTTGTAGTTTTGGAAAAGGAAAGAAAGGTTTCACACAAAATGATCCACAGGAACGGAAAGAACAGAAATAGATCATTTGTATGAATGAAACCTCTGAATTCTCTTTTGTGTTTGTAAACGTTTTGTGTTTCCCAATAAAGAATTCATATTTTTACAGGGAGGTGTCGCCACCTGGTGTCCAATCTGCAGAACACACAAAACAGCAAGAACGTGATTGTGCTTCAAAAGTTTCAAAACCAAAAATACACAAAACATTCAAACTAAATTCTTCAACTTTATTAAGACTGACCTTCAGAACGTGACCTTTGACCTTCGACCACCCGAGTCTGATATTGATCAATAACCTAATACATATAAATTAAAGACGGAAACACGTGACTTCCACATCCAGTCCACGATTTGTTATCGCCGGGGTCACGTGACGGTTTGCTTCGTCCGGACCGGACGTGACGTGTGTTGTGTGCTTGTTGCCATGGAGACAGAGGACCTCTTTATTTACAGTCGGACTCGTCACGTGCTTCCAGGTGTTTTCTCACTTTTTACAGGTAAGTTACTAAAAGACTACTCGACTCTACTTCCGCTTTCGTCATTAAGTCGCGTGCGGTGAAACTTTCGACCAATAAACACGTTTCTGAAAATACTCGATTACAAATAAAAGTCCTGCATTTACTGAAGTATTTCTACTCTATTACACTACTAGTATCAGTATCAGTTTAGTTGTAGTAGTAGTATTAGTAATAGTATTAGTAGTAGTTGTAGTAGTATTAGTAATAGTAGTAGTTGTAGTATTAGTAATAGTAGTAGTTGTAGTATTAGTAATAGTATTAGTAGTAGTATTAGTAGTAGTTGTAGTATTAGTAATAGTAGTAGTAGTAGTTGTAGTAGGTGTAGTAGTAGTAATATTTTTTTATTGGTTTGTCGTAAACACATTTTTCAAATATCTTTACTTACTTTTTTAAATATTGAACTTTTCTGCAGTTTCTCTTTGAACGTGTATTAAGTGTTTTATTTCGTGTTCAGTTGTTAAATGGATTTAATCCATTTAAATCATCGGTTCACACTGAAACCTGATATTGATCCTGGAGGACTTTATTGCAGTGAGACATTGAACATAATGCCGAGGAAGGTAAAGAGGAGGAGGAGGAGGAGGAGGAGGAGGAGGAGGAAGGACGGAGGAGGAGAAGCTTGTGTATCAGCAGCAGAGAGCTCAGGCTGAGGAGGAGACCACCAAGCAGAAGGAGGAGATCCTCGCTCTGTTCCTCAAGGTAACGGAACCTCCTCTGATTCATGTTTCTGCTGAGAACTGAACTCGTACAGTTTGAGATTGTGAGCGTTTGTTTCCTTCCGATGTTTTTGTGTTGATTGTTTATTCTCGTGTATTCGTTTCCTTTCTTGGTTTGGCTGCTTGTTGACGATGATCTGAAGATGTGGATCCTCTGAATCAGAATAATGAAGGATGAAATTATTAGTGTAACAAACGAAACCGGGAGCTGGTGGAGGATCTGAATCTAAAATCTAAAATCTATAATCTGAAATCTTAATATCAATGAACAAGGAAGTTAATATGTGACCAGGTGGAAAGTGAAGCTCTTTGAAAAAGAAACACTTGAACAAACTTCAGAGATAAGAACGACCTGAAAAGACAGAAACATCTTTACAAACATTTATTTAACGTCTACTTAGATTTGTTCGTTTTGGCCCGAGTCCCATCTGTTAACATGGAGGGTTTATGATCTTATACTGCAGCCAGACACCAGGGGGCGATACAGAGGATTTGGCTTCACTTTTGGGATCCATGTTCAGAAAATGTCACAAATGATTCTGACATATTTTCCTGAGTAAATGTAAATTAAATAAAAAATGCATCAATCAAACCCGAATCCACAGAACCACTGATATTTGATGTTTCTGTTGAAATCAGGACAAGTTGCAGAAGGAGGAAAAGAACGTGTCCGTGAATCTCCTGAAGCTCGACGACGGCTGGAGGTCGATCCTCCGACAGACTCGAGCCTCCGAGCTTCGATACCGACATCGACGTCCTCAGCCAGACGTTTGAGAGGCAGCTGGACGCCGTGGATGATGTCATCAAGGTGAGACGCTGCTCTGGAGTTCCAACGCCGAATGTCTCTTTTCCTCGAGTTGAAGAAACACGTCAACAAGTTGAATTCACGAGGTCAAACTCAAACTTTATTTATAACAGAGTCGAGGAAACGTTCAACCATCATGTTAGTTGTGTGATGAAGAACATTTAAATATACCATCTGCTCTGTTGGTGGCGCTGCTGAGGTCACACAGATGTGCACGTGTTCCTGTTTGTTTCCCAGAGGCTGGAGCGAGACCTGCAGGAGGCGGAGCATCAGGCGGCGCAGGTGCAGCAGCTCCACCTGCAGCACGTCGAGCGGCTGCGGGCGCAGCAGGAGAAACAGCTGGTGGTTCTGCAGCAGCAGTGGGAGGAAGGACTGCAGCACCTGAGCTGCACGTTCAACTCCGACAGGTCAGCGAGGAGCCACAGCGCCCCCTGCAGGGAGGGGAAAGCATAAGGAACCATCGGAGGAAATGTATCTTCGTATGAAACATGATTTTACACTTTGAGCTTCAGATGCAACAAGAAAACAGATGCAAAGAGACACTAGACAGATGCAAAGAGACACTAGACAGATGCAAAGAGACACTAGACAGATGCAAAGAGACACAAAACAGATGCAAAGAGACACTAAACAGATGCAAAGAGACACTAGACAGATGCAAAGAGACACAAAACAGATGCAACGAGACACAAAACAGATGCAAAGACACAACTTGAATGTGGCAAAGGACTCCTGAGACAGGATGCAGCTGGGTATCCTCAGATGCAGAGAACACAAACACTCGATGCAACGAGCTATCAAAGATGCAAAGAGACACAGACAGATGCAGATGAAGACATCCTAGACAGACAGTGAAAGCAGCACTAGACAGATCAAGAGACACTAGACAGATGCAAAGAGACACAAAACAGATGCAAAGAGACACAAAACAGATGCAAAGAGACACTAGATAGATGCAAAGAGACACTAGACAGATGCAAAGAGACACTAAACAGATGCAAAGAGACACAAAACAGATGCAAAGAGACACAAAACAGATGCAAAGAGACACTAGACAGATGCAAAGAGACACTAGACAGATGCAAAGAGACACTAGACAGATGCAAAGAGACACTAGACAGATGCAAAGAGACACAAAACAGATGCAAAGAGACACAAAACAGATGCAAAGAGAAAACAAAGATGCAAAGACACAACTTGGACATTTGGAATCAGGTTTGGATGTCGCTGGTTCCTGTGGACAAGTGGAACTCAGGGGATCTGCGGCTGCGGTGGTTTGATCCCTCTGCTGTGTTTTCAGGAGTCAGATGCAGCAACACTCTCGGCAGCAGCGAGCTGATCTGGAAGATGCAAAGTTCACTGTGGAGCAGCAACACGAAGCAGTGATGAATGACATCCTCAGACTGTACAGTGAAAGCATCGCAGCGTACGAGAGCGCTCACGAGGAGCGGGTAGGTCACAGGGTTACCCTCCAGCTCTGTGAGGTTTGTCTCAGTCTCTTTGACTCTTTGACTCTTTGTCTCTTTGTCTCTGTGGACAGAGGGCGGCTCTGCTCCTGGAGGGTTCGATGCTGCTGAAGGAGAAGACTCGACAGAAGCAGGAGACTCTGCAGCTCCACCACAAAGAAGCAACAGAAGTGGACGAGCTGCTCCTGAAGAACCAGCAGTTGATTCAGACGAGTGACAGAAGCATGAGGCGGCTCAGGAAGCTGCAGGTCGGAGATTCGGAGGAATATTAAATATATGAATGAACTGTGAGCAACACACGTTTCCAAAGTTCAGAAACACAGAAGAAACTTCATCAGGTTTCAAATCTTCTTCTAACCGATAAATTCTGTTTGAACTAGAATCGGACTCGGGAGCTCCGACCCAACGGCCTCCTTCTAAACCACGTCCAAACTAAATCCAATAAATACATCAGATCTTTTCAGAAGAGTAACGAGTAATTCATAATCATAAATAACATCTCACAATGTTTAAGAAAGAGATCAAATATTACTGGATCGTCTCATCCCTCCACCGAGTTTCAAGAACATCTGTCCAGTAGTTTGAATCCTGCTGACGGGTCGGGGGTGAAAACATCTTTTCTCTTATTTGCTCATTTAAACTCAATATTTCAGGAAGTTTCCCCTTCACCCAGATCAGTTTGTGGAAGAGCGATGAGACGAAGAACCTCAGGATCTGAACGTCTGACCCAGAGTGAATAAATGGAGGATCTTTATTCGGAGGTCGTGAGTCGTCTCCTGCTTTTCCTCGTTCTCCTCAGGACTCCATGTTCCAGCTGAGGATGAAGCTGAAGTCCAGTCAGACAGAGAAGGAGTTGGTGGAACGAGATCTGACGGCCGCCACATACCAGGTGAACCAAAGGACTCGCAAGCTCGTGATCAGCTGACCCGGGGTCAGTCAGCGGCGAGGAAACATCTCGCTGACCTCAGCGTGCAGAGCAACGCCGCCGCCAAGAAACTGCAGGAGGTCATCTCCAAGGTGAGATCTGCGATGTCTGTGTGCTGACGTTCGATGCTCGTTCTGTTCGCTCAGTTTCTCGCTCCGTGTTTCAGGGGGACAGAGTTTTACGTGTCGCTGAAATGTGCCGGAAGCTGGAGAAGCAGTTCCTGTCTTCAGATGAGATCGTCCCACACGTGAGGAGGAAGCAGCTGAGGAGGAAGCAGCTGAGGAGGAAGCAGCTGAGGTGTGAGTGGATGGATTAAAGTCCAGATGTTTTGCAGTAACTGAAGAGAAAATACTTTTATTGTATAAATCTTTTTCTGCTTAAAGGAAACTTCTTCATGTTCATGTTTAATCAGTGTCTAATGATCTAAAGCTCAGAATCACGTTCCTCAGACCGTCCGTCGCTGCAGCTCCTCTCTTCAGCCTCTGTCTCGAACTCCTGGTTTCAGCCTCTGTCTCCCTCTGCAGGACACGTGTGAGTTTGCAGACTTGTGGCGTTTGACGCGGCTCATCAGCGCTGCTCTGCTGCACCGAGAGGTTCTGAAGAAACGGCGAGAGGACCTGAGCCGGGAGAACCGGCAGCTAAAGGTTCTGCTGCGTCAGCACCTGGAGGCCGTGACGCTCAGCGACCACAGCCTGGGCGAACGCCACGCTCTGCTCACTGTGACCCCGGCCCCGACCACGAGGGTCCCATCAGACGCCAACAGACGCCACACCGTCATCGAGGCCGCTCACGCCGTCAGACGGACGCTGTGACCGTCATCCAGATGTGAACGGTTAAAAACATGACGTCTTTGAACAGCTGGTCAATAAACATATTTTAACTGAACGTGACTCACTCTAGTTTACTATGAAGTCAATAAGCTGCCTGAAGTTCTTAAAGTTTATACATTTTCAGAAATAATGAAAAAAATCTAAACATTGTAAAATGTCTTTTTTTAAAGTAAAATATTCAACAAAAAAAAAGATAAGTTTGAGATCAAATGTGTTTTTTCTGTAACTTTTGTAAAAATGTCTGATAATTAATAACGAGTTGTTAGAAATAAATAATTTCCCTTAGTCGACCGACCTTCAGTTACATTTCATTTTCCATTTGATTTATTGTTAACTCCTTTTGATATTCAATTTAGTTCTTAACCATTTAACAGAATATTTGTTTTGTTTAAGTTTAAGTAAAATGTTAAGTTTTATTATAAAAAAACATTTTCTTTCAATATACTTTATTAATTGCAGCTTCCCGGCAGAAACCTGTTGGGGTTTTTAAATTATATATATATTTATATATTTTTTAAAGATGTAATGTTTAGTTTTTCCTGCAGAAGAAGGAGCAGAGCAGCAGCATCTGTACAGTTACACCATTTAATAGTTATTATAGACATTTTATATACATTTCAACAGTTGTATTCTGCTTTGTGGTACAATCTTTAAAATCTGTTGTTTCATAGTTTGTAAATCAAAAAAAAAAAAAATTACAAAACTCATCAAAACTCGCAAACTGATCAGAACTTTTTTTATCCATTTTTTGGAAGACTAGAAAAAATACTTTTATTGTATTAATCATGCATTACACAAACAAAAAGTCTTAGTTACACAGTAAGTTGAAGCCGGGCGGAAATCAAACTAAAATAAAGAGTTGTGATCAGAAGTTACAAAAACCTTCCGTTAGAAAAATTAAATGAAAACTAAAGTTGTGGATCAGAACAAACCAGAAACTAAAACTGACGTAAAGAACTCAGATCCTGTCGGAGGAAGTGAAGAAAGGTGAAGAGAAGATCACAGTGATATGAAGGTGAGGAGCTGGAGGAGGAAGAGGAGAAGGAGGAAGAGCAGGAGGAGGAAGAGGAGGAGAAGCAGGAGCTGGAGAGAGAGGAGAGGAAGAGCAGGAGGAGCTGGAGGAGGAAGAGGAGGAGGAGGAGGAGCTGGAGGAGGAAGAGGAGAGAAACAGGAGGAGAGCAGGAAGCGGAGGAAAGAGGCAGAAGAGGAGAGAGAGGAGAGAAGCAGAGCTGGAGGAGGAAGAGGAGAAGAGGAGAGGAAGAGCGAGAGAAGGAGGAGAAACAGGAGCTGGAGAGAAGAGGAGAAGCAGGAAGAGAGAAGAGGAGAAGAGGAGAAGAGAGGAAGAGGAGAGCAGGAAGAGAGGAGGAGAAGGAAGAGAGAGAGCAGGAGAGAGAGAGAGGAAGAGCAGGAGGAGAGAGGAGCGAGAGAGAGAGGAGAAGGAGAGAGAGAGGAGACAGGAGGAGAAGGAGAGAGGAAGAAGAGGAGCAGGAGGAGGAAGAGGAGCAGGAGGAGGAGAGGAGAGGAGAGCAGGAGGAGAAGAGGAGCAGGAGGAGGAGAAGGAGGAGAGAGAAGAGGAGCAGGAAGAGCAGGAGAGCTGCAGATTGTCCCTGAAGGCAGCGCATGCAGACGATGCACAGCTGTGGTGCGTTCAGGTTTTCTGTAAAGCCAAAGATTTCCCGGATTATTAACTGTTTCTAAAACGAGCTGTGAGGTTTCAACACGTTCAAATACCTCGTCATGATTTGATCAGCTTTTCTTTATATTAAATAAAAACAGTTATTTAAAATCAGTAACTTCCTCTTTGTGCAGCTTCGCCTCAGATTCGCCCCAAAAAACGACCAATCAGAGAAACCCGGATTAGCACGTGGCCTCCGAGTTCTGGACCAGGTGGACGTGTCCGACCTCCGGGCGCCGCTGAGGAAGAACAGCTTCACTCACACATTCCTAACACGAGGGTTCGAGCCCCGGACCCGAGTCGACCTCCGTCCACTCCTGAGAACACCTGGAGGGAAACAGGAAGTGGATCGGCTACTCTGCAATCGGTTGCTCAGTTACAGAAACGTACGATTCGGTTGTTAACCAGCAGGAGGCAGCAGTGCTCCTCCAGTCTGACAGGGCGGGGCTTCACCTGGGGATCAGCTGACACCACGAAGTTTGACTTTTAATTTGAGTTCTCGTGCTGAGAGAGGGGGGGGGGGGGGGGACTTCAAGTTGTGTCTCTTCATATCAAACAAGTGTGAACAGTTAAATAAATATCAGCATGAAACTTCCACGTGAAGAGAATTCTGTGTGTTTGACACGGTTTGTGAAATCGGTGTAAATATGCAAATGAGGCCTTGTTATTTAAAACTGTTTTTTACAGAAGGATCCGTTTTAATAACTCAAACAGATAAAACAACGTTCGCCATGTTTATGAATAAAATCATGAATCGAACCCTTGGTAAAAAGTGAGATTTGTGATTTATTAAAAACCTAAAAGCCGTTTCTGGATGTTTTCTTTCCACTGGTCTGATATTAAAAAAGAAGCAAAAATGAGAAGTGCATGAAATTAGTTTTGTGCCTGTAGTGTCTCACCTCAACATGTAAGTGTGTCTCTACTGTGGGGGGGGGGGGGGGGGGTGGGCGGGGCTTCTGACTGGACGGGAGAGGAACCTCCTCTGTGCCGTTAACGAGACGCTGATAAAAAAGGGATTATAAAAACTAGATTTATTTTACACAAACAAAAACAATAACGCTCAACCACTGAATGCTTCGCTCTCACATGGGTGGAGTTTAAACGCAGGGCTCTGATTGGCCCACCGAGGGCTGAGGTGGGAAAGAATCGACCAATCATCCAATCAGCTCGCACCTCGTCAGGGAGACAGACAATCGGACGTCTGACCCGACGTGGTCGTCATTAAGTTTCTGAACAAAATCCACAGATGATGTTTTTCTCCAACTTCATCTCAATTTATATTCTTTAAAAACACGGTAAAAAGTTTTGCAGGATAAAATCTAAGCTTTGGTTCAGATTTCATTGTTAAAAAACGTAAATAAAGAGAAACCACGACGGGTTAGAATCAGATGATCTGCTCCCGTGTTGGGTCCAGACCAGTTCCCCCCCGGCTGGAGGTCGACGCGTTAAAGGAGAGATCGGCCTCAGATGTTCCTCCAGTCGCTCACTTCAGGTTTGTGGTGTGAAAGGAAAGTGGCGTCCGTCCGACCAGAGTCAAACCTGGGCTGCGTTCAACGTAGAAACATTTTCCACAACTTCTCCTGCTGTTTTCTTCCTGGTTGATGTTCGGTGACTTTGTGAATCTCTTCACGGGGTACTGGCACCCCCCCCCCCCCCCGACACTCGAGGATGTTTCTGACTCTGGAAACGACCGTGAGTCACTTTAGCAGCAGGTGAGAGCGACACCAGCATCAGGAGGGGTTTCAGTCAGAGCTGCTGTCAATCATCATATCTCCATCACCGATTCACTGATCCATCACCGATTCACTGATCCATCACCGGTTTGAAAGCTGTGGGAAAGTCCCTCTTCAGGAGAGCAGCCGACTCCACTGGTGTTTGTTTGATAAAGGACGTTAACGCTCAGGGAGTCCGGGGGATTCTGTAAACCGGCAACGACGCCATTCAACAACAAGACGGAAAACAGACGGAACCACAGAGACAGAAACAAGATCTGAGGGATTTTTCCTTTAACTCCTTCGACGTCTGCGCAGGGTGGGGGGGGCTCCATGTAGTGACCCAGCACACGGGGGGGGGGGATGACATCACAGGACAGACGAGCCGCTGTGTGTCGACCTGCAGGTTCAAACAACGTTTCCACAACGTTCCTGCTGCTGAACGTCTCTTCGCTCAGTCGCAGGGAGACGGCAGCGCTCAGCCTCCGAGTGTGAGTGTGAGTGTGAGTGTGAGTGTGAGTGTGTGTGTGTGTGTGTGTGTGTGTGTCTGTGTGTGTGTGTCCAGATGCTCGTCACCTCGTCTTTAATATATATTCTGTGTTCAGAGACCTGAACAGACCTGAATCCTTTTAGTGTGTGAACAGACCAGCCTGTCTCTCTCTCTCTCTCTCTGTCTCTCTGTCTGAGTCTCTCGCCCCAGGTTTGTCTGTTTCCTCTCCTCCTTGTCTACACGTAGACCCTGGCGAGGGCGTCGGCTCCGGCGGAGGCGATGAAGGCCTTGGAGGGATGGAAGGCCACGTCATAGATGGCCTCCTCGCTCTTCTTCCGGTGAGCCGTGATCTCCTGAACGCACGTTTTACTGTCGAGGTTCCAAAGACGCAGGGAGCAGTCGTGACCTGAGGAGGAGACGTGTCATCCATTACATCACTGACTCAGCTTACACCCAGTTTGATTCAAGTGTGTGTGTGTGTGTCGTGTGTGTGTTGTGTGTGTGTGTCGTGAGACTTACTGCCAGACATCAGGTAGATCCCGTTAGGATCCACCGCCAGACTGGTCACTGCGTCCAGGTGAGCCACCATGGCGTGGATCACTTTACCTGCAGACAGAGGAGGTCCGACAGGAAGATGAGAGCCGGTTCATACAGAGCGATATGCTACAATCAGCCTAGTGTACGAAGATACATAGCATATTAAATTAAAAAGATTAAAATATAGCACAACTCAAAGGTTCTGGTATTGTGTCCTGAATAATGTGATGACACGTGGGCAGTGTTAAGTTCGTCTCATTCCCGACTGTCTCCTGGGAACGTTCAGATCTTACTTCCTGCTTAGTTTGCAAATAAACACGACTGACATAAAAAAACCACGGACCATGAACTCCGCCCTCCCAGCGAGCGGCTCCGCAGACTGACCTGACTTGTTGTCGTAGAATTTGATGTGTCGGTCTTCATGGGCGGTGATGGTGGCCGGCAGCGTGGGGTGACTCACCACCTTGTTGATGTGATTCGAACCCGGGACGGCTTTAAAAAACACAAAGGGATGAAAAGTCTGCATCATTACACACACTGTATCTGGTGTGAGAGTTGTGTTGGTGTGGTGTGTGTGTGATGTGGTGTGTGTGTGTGTGTAGTTGGGTGTGATGTGGTGAGTGGTGCATCACAGCTGTCCCCCTGACCCTTCAGCACCAGTGCTTGCTGGGAGGTCTCCAGGTCGTACACCACCACGTCTCCACTGTTAAAGGACGCCACCATGTGGGCGGGGTCACAGCCGTTAAAGTCCACGATGTGGGGATCCCGTGTTCTGCAGACACAAAACCACACGTTAACAAGGGAGGGTGTTTTCACTGAAGCAGTTATGTTGTGCTGTCTCCTCCAGGGGGCGCTCTGCCCTCCTCCCGGGGCTCTCACCCTTGTTGGTGTTGAAAGTGCAGATGCAGGGGTTTTTCTCTGTCGGGTTCCACAGTTTCACCGTCCCGTCTGCCGAGCAGGACAGGAGGCGGTTCTTGATACCGCTGTAAGCCAATCCCCACACAGCATCTGTGTGCCCCACCCACGACCCGGCAAGAACGCTGGGATCTGATTGGACAGGAGAAGAAAGAGGGGAAGAATGTTTGTAAAACTGAAAAGATTTTACTCTTTACTTTGACAGTTTTGTAGAAGTGACAAATTCTTTCTGTGTGAGTGTGTGTGTGGTGTGTGAGTGTGAGTGTGGTGTGTGTGTGTGTGTGTGTGTGTGTGTGTGTGTGTGAGTGTGTGTGTGAGTACCGTAGGTGTCGTAGGGGTCAACATTGGAGCTGGGGATGTTCCACCACTGGATGGTCGAGTCGATGCCTCCACTGAAACACTGTTCACCACTGGAGGTCATGGCCAACGACAACACTGGACCACTGGAAGACAGAGGAGGCTTCAGGCGACATCCTCAACACAACGTGTTGCATTTTCAAACTGAAGAGTCGTAGTGTGGACGTAGCATTAGTTTGTCGAAGCACCAACACAAGTGGACCCACATGGACTCAGGATAAATGAATCGGCTGTGTGTGAGTGAAGATACGTACACATGGGCTCTGAATGTGTAGACGGGCTCCACATCGAAAGAGGCACTTCTAGGAAACAGTGGAAATAAGGTTTTATTCATCACATCACCATCAACTCTGCTGAGCTGCGTTATGAGGCAGTAAATCCTGAGGGGGATTCTTTAGCAGGATTATGTGTACGACACTGACGGGCTCTGTATTTGAAACTAAGCTGAGGAAAATGAGATGCAAAGAGGAAGGAACTGTCGGAGAGGAGAGGATTATCTCTGGAGCGGCAGGATGTGGAGGAAATCCACCGTTTCTGATTTGAGATGAATGAGAAGCTAAAAACAACAGTGTCTCCACCGGCGAGTGTTGAATGAGGTTAATGATGACGACAGACACTCGCTGTTTAACCCTCAGTGTCACTTATGCCCTGGTTTGTTTTCAGAGGTGCAGCTGATGTACTTTTTGGCGGGGACGGTCTTGGTGAGGTTCCACAGCTTGAGGGTGTGGTCCTCGGACACGGTGACCAGGCAGGGCTCGACAGGATGGAAGGCCAGCGCTCGAACGCCATCAAAGTGGCTCCGCAGCGTGTACTTGGGGTTCCAGGTCTTCCTGAACGAAGAGTCCTTATTGGTCGGCAGCTGAGGTAAACACATGGAAGATTCATCTCATTAAATTCATCGACCGAATGTCTTTTAAATACTGTGCAGTTGTGGTTTTGTTTGTGTCCTCACGTCGTAGCTGTAGTCTGTTTCGTCGTTTGTGACGGTGAGGTCAGCGAGGTCACCCAGACCCAGCACGCTCTCCAACACGTCGTCCGACCCCCCCAACAGGAAGGACTTCCCCCCACCAGTAGGGAACGGTAGAGGCTCCGCTACAGAGAGAGAAGCAGAGAGATTTAATAAAACGTGTATTTCACAGTTCTCCATTAAATGGACCAGGTCTGACCAGGTCTGACCAGGGGCCGCTGTAGAGCAGCAGCTCTGTCCAGTCGGACCACACGGAGCAGAGGGGGAGCCGCTCTTTAACAGTATCGTGTCACTCAGATTGAGATTAAAGGAGGAGGAGACCTCTGAGGAGATCCTAACCAGGAGAACACTACAACTCCCATCATGCCACAGTGCTGCACCACAACAACTAACTCATAATGAAGACTGCTCGGCCCCTGGTGGCAGAACAGTGCAGGTTGTACGTTGTTCCCGTCAGACGAGTGTCTACACATCTTCCTGTCACTCACACCACTCTGTTCCATCTCCAGAGCTCCGAGCTTCGCCGGCTCCCTCTCCGTCCTCGGCTGTCACCAGGAAGTCAAACTCCTTCAGTGCCTCCTCTGTGTCTGCGTCATCCTCCGACGCCAGGCCCTCGTTCCCGACCTGGAGGAGCAGAGCAAGACGATCAGAAGAAGAAATACTTTGATGGGGACAAGGAGAGAGAAGCAAACATGAAGGAAAGAAGCATTCGAGGAGAGAGAGGCAGCATTCGCCAGGGAGAAGGATGGACGGGGGGGGGGGGGGCAAGGAGATAATAGGAAGGAAGTAAAATAAGGAATAAGAAGGAGACACGGTACATCCACTTGAGTGGTGTCTTTGTGTGTGCGTGCGTGCGTGTGTGTGTGTGTGGTGTGCGTGCCTTGGTCTTGTGTTTCTTGGCTCGATGGTGTTTGCCTGGACTGATGTCGTCCATCAGGTCTCCCTCCTCATCCTCATCCTCGTCGCTGTCCTCTGCGTTCTCCAGGAAGTTAAACGTCTCCAGAACATCCCTGGACTCCTGGACACAAACAACTGTCAGATGTGACCTCTGTGTGACCTCTGACCCCACTAGCTCTGTGTGTGTGTGTGTGTGTGCACCTCTTGCTGTCCCTGCGGCGCTCCGTCCCGTTGATCAGGTGCTGAAGGTTCTTGTTCTCCACAGACCCGTTCTGCTCGGAGCCCGACAGGCCGAGCAGAGAGCGAACCCTCTGTGTACGAACGTCCAGGATGGTGTCTGTGTATCCGACTTCCTGCAGGTACCTGCACGCACACGCACACACACACACACACGGACACACACACAGACACACACACAGTCACAACAAGACATTTAAAATGATGAAGGAAATCATCAACAGCATCTGTCCAGAGCCTGGAAACAGGTCGTGGCCCGGCCGACTGACGACAGGTCTCTGACACAGGTTTCCCCAAAACAACAAACCAGATTACGTTTGCGTATGAAACCATAGAATCATTATCTGAAAGGTTTGAAACATTTGAAATGAGAAAGATTTATTGATTCCTGTGTTCTTCCATTTAGCATCGCATGGACAGCTAGCATGGCACGATAGCATAAAACCAGCTATTGGAAACTGGTTGGTTGCCGTGATGACGGACATGCCAGCACCGTGAGTCTCTGTGTTCTGGCTTGAGTCTGGTTGTTCTGCGGTTTAGCTGCAACCTGCTCGACATATCAGCGGCTGCGACGCAGACCTGCTGTCAACCTCCGGGTTGAGGAATGTTTGCAGGATTACTGAGGCAGGTGGAAGATTCCACGAGTCTTCAGACATTAGAACGTTTCCAGGGAGGAGCGGGGACTTCTGTCGCCAGTGATATGTTGATTGTGTTGTTTGAGAAACTGAGGATGAACTGTATTAAAGACCTGAGGAGATAATCTGTTGAAGGTAAAGTCGGTGCAGTTGAAAAGGAGATGTGTTGATGTTTCTGAAGTGCGTCAGAGGCTGAACCTGTGCAGTGTGTTCTTACTGTCGGAGGAGCTGTCGGCCTTGTTTCCAGGTGAGCTGACTGTTGGCAGGAACAGCAGAGACCTCCGAGTCTTTGGTGTCTGAAGGACAAAACCCACAGGACAGACGATGAAGTAACACAAACACAGAACCACACAGAACCACACAGACGGACGGACGGACGGACGGACGGACCACCTACCGGATTCAAAGCTGGGCATCTTCATGTCCCCTTGGTTTAACTCGGTTCCATATTTTAACTTGTGATATTTCGCTCTGATGAGGAAACGAAGCAGAACAACGGTGAAGATGTTAAAGTTCCGGCTGTGACATGTGACATGTGTATGTTATCTGAAGATATAAAAACACAGTGACACGTCAGGATTGACAGCTACAGATGAATCCTGATTCGTTTATTTTTGATGTAAAGTAAAGTGTCCCAGATTTTCTAGAAAGGCACCATGAAATAAAAGTATAATTGTTATTATTCCAGATCTTCTGGTGCTGAGGGCCGACGCCGGTGTGGACGAGCTGTAAACAACAACACTGATCTTTCCACAGCAGAGTTTATACGTCATGTCCGGCCTCCTGCTGCTCTACAGGCTCCGCCCCTGCTGCTCTACAGGCTCCGCCCCTCGCCTGGATGTTCCCACATGTTCCGGTTGTTGTGAACGAGTATTTTACAGACATGTTCCAGAGTTCATGTCTGAATATAGTTAAAGATCAGCTTGTTCCAGCTCGTTTAGATCAGTGATAACAAACAGAAGCTTTGATGAAGGAATAAAACAATAAAGCTGGTTAAACATCAACTGTTGGGTTTTCTGACCTGAGGGGAAACCGTCGATAATCTGACAGATTGATCAAAACTGCATCATTTGTAGTAAAGAGCTAGAACATAAAAAACTCCGCTGCATGGACATTAAATCCTGTTAAACAAACGAGTCCTGTGATGACCGACACATTCACTGTCAGCGGTGAAAGTCATTTCTTACCTTTCCTGCTTGAGGGCATATTCTAACATTTTGATTCTTCTAACCAGGTCGTTCTTCAGGTTCTCCTGACCCTTCCTCTCTCCCTGGAGGAACGCTATCCTCGCCTGCAGAGACACAGAGGATTCATTCATGTTGTCTCAACGACTTTTCAACATGTTCATCATTACATACACGAGTTGAGTTTGGAGGTTTCTCAGAATTCTACAATATCTTGAAGTTGTTGTAGCACATGTTCAATCAGAAGCCCAGAGCAGAGAGAGCAGAGACGGAGAAGAAGCAGGGTCACTGTACGTCTCTTGAAGCTCGGCAGGTGTTAACATTACAAACTTTATCGACCTGAAACAGCAGCTGGATGAAAGTGAGTCTGATTCAGGGTCAGGAAGCAGAGGATCATGGGTAATATCCAGCGTTCAGAGCTCAACGCATTGATTCACTGAGCCTGCAGGGGGCGCTGCTGCTCAGTGACAGTTACATAGTGTTGCTTTAAATTCAGAATTTAGATATAAGTTTAAGTTTGTTAATTACGACTTGTTGGTTATTTTTCTTCTATAAGCCACAGTATATGGTCAAACAATAATACATCTGTCCACGTGTCTCTCTCTCTCTGTCCAACTGTCTCTCTCTCTCTCTCTCTGTCCAACTGTCTCTCTCTCTCTCTGTCCACATGTCTCTCTCTCTCTGTCCAACTGTCTCTCTCTCTCTGTCCAACTGTCTCCCTCTCTCTCTCTCTGTCCACATGTCTCTCTCTCCTCCTATCTCTCCTCGTCTCTCTGTCCACATGTCTCTCTCTCTCTGTCCACATGTCTGTCTCTCTCTCTCTGTCCACGTGTCTCTCTCTCTGTCCAACTGTCTCTCTCTCTCTCTGTCCACGTGTCTCTCTCTGTCCACGTGTCTCTCTCTCTCTGTCCACATGTCTCTCTCTCTGTCCACATCTCTCTGTCCAACTGTCTCTCTCTATCCACATGACTCTCTGTCCACATCTCTCTCTGTCCCACTGTCTTCTCTCTCGTCCACATGTCCTCTCTCCCCTCTCTGTCCACATGTCTCTCTCTGTCCACATGTCTCTCTCTCTCTCTGTCCACTGTCTTCTCTCTGTCCACATGTCTCTCTCTCTCTCTGTCCACATGTTCTCTGTCCACGTCTCTCTCTCTGTCCACATGTCTCTCTCTCTGTCCACATGTCTCTCTCTCTGTCCACATCTCTCTTCCACATGTCTCTCTCTCTCTCTCTGTCCACATGTCCTCTCTCTCTGTCCACATGTCTCTCTCTGTCCACATCTCTCTCTCTGTCTCTCTCTCGTCCAACTGTCTCTCTCTCTCTCTCTGTCCAACTGTCTCTCTCTCTCTCTATCCACTCTCTGTCCACATGTCTCTCTCTCTCTGTCCAACTGTCTCTCTCTCTCTCTCCACATGTCTCTCTCCACATGTGTCTCTCTCTGTCAAACAATAATACATCTGTCCACGTGTCTCTCTCTCTCTCTCTCTCTCTGTCCACATGTCTGTCTCTCTGTCCACATGTCTCTCTCTCTGTCCACATGTCTGTCTCTCTGTTTGACTGTGAGCAGCTGCTCCTGAAACTCAACACTGATGGAGGCCTGAGGCTGAAGCTATTTATACCAACACACACAGACACACAAACACTGCTCTTTCCCAGTGTACCCATGGCAACAGAGGACAGGGGGGGGGGGGGGGTGTTCAGAGGCAAACTGGGGAGCAGGGGTTGTGACTTCCTCTTGTGGACGTCACCATGACGACAGGGAAACCAGATGTCCTCCCCCGGCCAAAAGAGAGAGACAGACGAAGGGGAGGAGGATTACATAACACACCACACTACTTCAGACCTGCTGTGATTGGCTGGCTCTGTGACTGACAGCCACAGCTCCTGACAAGCCTCTGACATGCCAGTGTGTGTGTGTGTGTGTGTGTGTGTGTGTGTGTGTGTGTTGAGATCATCCTGCAGCCTCACAGTAAACCATCAAACATTTGAAGCACGTTCAGCTCCATCGTGACTTCCTGTGAGTCACTGACAGTTCCAGGGATTCGACCACGACACAAACACGTTATCACTTCACTGTCAGAACACCAGTCACATGGGTGCGCCCGCTCTTCATCAGAATAGAACTGACCGGTCGATACGTGCACCTACATTTCCCCGGGGTTCGATCAAGTATCTATATCTTCTTCAATCTATCAGGACTCATGTGCTTCACATCAGCTGTGTCTGAACTGAGGCTCATCTTTGACCCTGAAGCTGAGAAATGTCCTGTGGTTTTGGGGAATTCTTCAAATCTCTCGTGAAAAGTTCTGTTTACTAATGACTGGAGACTGAAATGTGTTAACCCAGGTTCACAGCAGTCGTGGGATATGTGCAGTGCTTCCTCCAGGATAAATACATTCATGAATAATTCATTAATGATAGAATGAGAATAAAATTGCTCGTGGTGTGTGTAGCAGTGTGTTGTCTCATAAACTCTGCAGCGAACACAACATCAGTTCAGTTCAGGTGTTATAACTTGTGATTGTTGGTGTTTATAGTTCGGGTGTAGAGGAGCGCAGGTCCGAGGGACAACATGCAGCAGGGTGAAAGTTAAACCATGAAGCATTGTCACAAGAATAAAGAGTTAAACATGGTGCTGCCACCTTGATTCGGACCGGGTGCCGTTTCTCTTCATGAATATGAATCCGCTTGTGATTCACTGTGAACTCGTACAACTCAGTTTATAGTTTATTTGCCGTCACACAGCAGTTGAACTCCGTGTTCCTGTGTCACTGTGCGTTAACCAGTGGGACGTTTGGTTTAATGTTTGTCCGGCCGCTGCACTTTGAGCCGGAGCTCCTCCCTGACACAACACGACTGCTTCAGATGTTTACTGTCCTCACACAAAGAGAACTAACTCACCCCACATCTTTTCTGTTCGACAGACATTCAGACCACGGACTGTAAATGAAGACGGCGACGGTGGTCGATTGGTCGAGAGTGTGTGTGGGCGGGACTTCGATACCACGGCTCCAAGATGGCAGCGCTCGTATCACAGATATTTGGGCTTAATATCTGTATTTATAGTTTATGATCAACACCGAGTCCATTCACAGGTCGTCAGTTTGAATGTTAAGATCCCTCAGAAGGATCAGCGGCTGAACTCTGACCTTTTAGTCGTTTCCATGGTGATGTCAATGAAATACAGGGAAACATCCCAGGAACCTTTTAGCTTCGCATTCCCTCAGCCCAGGTTTACAAGTTTCAATATAATTCTCTCTCTTATTCCTTTTAGGATTCATTTGCTGTAACGTTCTGTCACTGAAGGTTGGATCTGAGGAGCGTCTGTGGCAGGAACATGTTTTCATCTGTCCGTGCACCCCCCTCTCGCTCCGTGCCCCCCCTCTCGCTCCGTGCACCCCCCCTCGCTCGCTCCGTGCACCTGGTGAGCATGAATCAAACGCTCCTTAGAGAGCTGGAGTGAGGTCACAGCAGCAAGCAGGGTGAAGAGGTAGCAGTGTGTGTGTGTGTGTGTGGGGGGGGGGGGGGGGGTGAGCTCACTGGCCCCGATTTACCAGGCTGACAGATCGAGCCGGGTTCAACAAGGGGGGGGGGGTCATTAGGGCCATTCCTCTGAACAACTGCCACACACACACACACACACACACACACACACGTTTTAAAGTAATTCACCCTTATTATGTGAACCCCAGTGTGTGTGTGTGTGTGTGTGTGTGTGTGTGTGGTGTTGTGTGTGTGTGTGTGTGTGTGTGTGTCCACACTAGTTATTTTAGGCCGGTCTACTTTTAGCGTCCAGCTGGGATGGGGGTGTCAGAGCAGGGCCCACTAGGCCAGGGAGCCTAATTACAGCTTCTCGTCCCACAGCCCTGTCCTCTTTATCAAAACATGCCCCCCCCCCCGCCCCCCCCACAGAAACATGTGGCCCTGTCACCACTCTCCAGGTAAACAGGCCGACCTTTAACCCTCTGGCTCGAACTCAGTTGGACAGAAATGTGTGTTTTCTGTTTCCGAAGCTTAAACATCTAAAGTGCTGTCTCGTGTGATTCCTCATATTCACGCGTCTGGTACAAACACGAATCTGTGGAGGAGATTGATTAACGTTCAGTCGCCACTAGCGTGAGTCGACGGTGACCAGCCGCTCAACGTGGTGATGACAGCCTGCTCTCGGGGGGCGAGGACTTCTCGCCACCGCAGCTGTAGGACGTTCAAAGTTCCAGAAAGCTTTCTGATTGGACGCAGAATTACTACATTTAGATAAAGATGTAAAAATACGTTGATATTAGTTTTATAATAAGAAACAAATGAACAGTTAACACAGAGTCACAGAAATCCACTTGAATCCTTTTCATTGAGGCTTTAAGAGAAGAAACATCACTCTCATATTGTTTACATTTCAAAACTCATCCCTGTTGCCATGGTTACGCCTGGTGGAGTTTCCAGCCTCTGGATCTGAGACTTGAGAACTGGTCTCGTTTCAGTTTGAAAACTCTGGGTTTGAGTTTCAGTCTGAACAGAAACTTTAGTAAACGATGACGCAGACGTTCTCTTCCTGATTGGTTCTCATCAGTCACATGACTCTGACTTCCTGTCAGTAACAGACTCTTCACCATCACTGCTGAGCCACCAACTGATTTAAGTTTTACAACCGATAAGATTCATGATTTAGATCTTATTCAGATCAGTCATCTCCACACAGCAGCTGTTTGCTGTGGTCGTGACGCTGCATCTTCTCAGCTAAACCCTGAACCACAGACCTGCCCCCCACACCTGAGGAGACGAGGAGACAAGGAGACGAGGAGAAGAGGAGACGAGGAGACGAGGAGACCAACTTCATCTGACTCAACAGTTTCTGGATCTGGTTCACACCTGCTGTTAACAGCTCTAAGTTCAGGTGTGAACGTCCCCGAGATGCTTTGAGGACTCAGCTGTGTCCTGGGCCACAGCGACGACCAGCTGACGACCTCTGACCTCAGTTTCATAAGGAACCAAAGTGTCGTCACTCTGCTGACTGCTTCACAAACACTGATTTATTACAACATCAATATTAACTAAACACAACGAACCCGTCATTGTTGAGCAACAACTTCCTCTGGTCCGTGTGAACAGAACGTTAACACCAGGTGTGAACGGGGCCACGTGGACAACTCGCACAAGGGACCGATACTTCAAATGAGAAGTGAACTGAAAGGCTGCTCGACCCGGCGCCAGGACGCGCTGACGGCAGCAGGAAGTGACGACTCCTGTCGGCTCCTCACTTCCTCCATTGGCTGCGGATCGGCAGCAACGTGTCAACAAACACCTGAAGCTCATCCTCCTGCTTCCTGCACGGAGCGGACAGATCGGACACCCAACTGTCTGTACCACAACCAACAGTCACTGTGTGTACAGAACGAGGTGAAGCTGGGCGTTGGTGGAGGGTTCGAGTCCGTGATCAGTGCAGGCAGGGCTCAGTCAGTCAACTCTGCCCAGTTTACACAGCAAACAGGAACCAACCCATCCCAGTCTCTCCCAGTGCAGAGACTGAAGGTACGAGCACACAGGAAGCTTCTCTACACACTTCACACTTGTTTTCAGAATCTCCTGTTAGTCCCACCGGTCCCAGAGACGGACCGGAGGAACCCTCAGAGTGTCTGGTTCCGCTGCGTGTGAAGTAACGTGCAGATTAACAAGCGTCCGTGCGGCTTAACGCAGGATTTTCCAACAGCACTGAGTCATCCTGTCTGATCTACTGCAGAGTGGCTGTGATGTGTGAGCGCTTGTCAAACTCAGAGGAGTCGTGCTGGGATGGGAAAGCAGGACAAACGTTCGACTGACACGATCCATCAGAAAGACCCAAACACCAACGAGACAGATCAGCTTGCAACACATTGACCTCCCCCCCCCCCGTGTTTCTCCGGATGTCCGTCTCAGTAGGTAGACGCACCATGAAGACAACGTCAATGTAAAGCTATCGATGAGCGCGACGTTTAGAAAGATCCACCGGGTCTTACTGGTCTTACTGGGCGTTACAGCCACACGGCCACTGACCCGCTGGATGACCCGAAGGAGCTGAAGAACAGGAACCGTGTGACGGGTTCAAAACTACAGAGAACAGCAGAACATCGGAGGAGCTGACACAGATTCATGACTTCGGTCGTTTCTAAAGCAAATAAGTCAAATAGAGGATTTGATGATTTTCTTGGTGAAATAGATTTTGGTGAAACTAACGGAACCAAGGACGGAATACGAGACTTAGAGAGCGAGTGTCCCCCCCCCCCCCCAGGGACACGGCTCGCTGCTCGTCCTCCTGCAGCGAGTGTTCACAGGAATGTCGACACCTCCGCTCGTACGTTTGTTTCTTATCAGGAGCTGACGGAGTCATGCTGAAGGCATCCAGTGTCACAGCCCGACAAGTCAGAGCACACAGACGCACACAGACACACAAACCACACACACTGTCATTAAACTCTCTGCTGCAGGAGCGTTATACAAACTTACACAACTTTGACTTCATCCCTCAACTTATCTGAGCCTGAATCTGTCCTGAGGGAAACTCACTCTATTTATGTTTATTCATATTTTAATCCATTATTAATGTTTTTCAGTTTGGGAGCTGCAGTGGCCAGCTGATAGGTTACCTTAAAGATTAAGACTTAGCTAATTGAACCGACCCTTTGTAAATCTAACATATCTAACAACCCATATTCAGTGGATATGAATTACTTTCCATGTTAGATGTGATTGTGGCTGTAATCAGCAGACTCCTGTTGAACATCACAATATGAATAACGAGTCCTGCAGGAGACACATGGATCTGTACCGATCGGAACCGCTCAGGACACTGAGGTCCAGTCCTGGTTCTGACTACATGTCTCTTGTTAGTACTGAAGTATTTATACTACAGTTGTTTTCACACTGAGGTTTTAGAAACTCTGTAAAAGTAAAGGGAGCATTCTTCCACCTGAGCTAGTCTCAGCTAACCCAGCTAACTAGTCTCCAGCTAACTAGTCTCCAGCTACCTCCGCTAGCGGGACACACCAACCCGGCGGAACGTGGACAGCTGGACCCACTTCTGCTCTGGAGCTCAGATGTTCGAGGAGGAAACGAACTCCGGAGGAACCACCAGAAGAACCGAGACCCAGGCTGGAGCTAGCGGCTAGCTGCAGTGGAGCTAACCGCTAGCTCCAGCCCGCTAAGTGCCCAGATGGAGTCCGAAGGTCCGGAGGAAACTAATCAAGCGACCGGTCGCAGCGCCGGTCCGGGTCTCGGGGCCCCGCGGACCGAGCCCCGGGCCGGGCTGCGGACTCGCTCGGCGGTCGCCGCTAAGCTAGCGGGTTGTGCTAACCTGGAGCTCGGCCCTCTCCACCTCCCAGTGCGCCCTCTCCATCTCGAACCGGGCCCACTCGTGCTGGATGTAGTGCAGGATGCCGGGGATGGTGTACTGCTGCTGGGGCCGGGGCAGCTCGTCCGGCTGGTGCGGAACCATGACCCCTCCGAGCGGCGGGTGGGCGCTGCCTCCCGGCTGGAGCTGCTGCTGCGGCGGCTGCCTCAGAGCGCCCGCTCCGACCCCTCCTCCGCCGGGCTGCTCATCCATGTTGTCCTCCCTCTCTCTCGGGGAGAAGGAGAAGGGAAGTCCCGGGCAGCAGAGGTCCAAGGACGGGTTCCGCTTCCAGCTGAAGCCCGTGAGTCCGCTCCGGTTCTGAGGCTCCGCCGCGGTGTGTGAGGGTAGCTGCCCCCGGAGGGCTGCGGTGAGTGCGGCTGCTTGTGGACGAGGTGTCGGTGTGTGTGTGTGTCTACCCGGCCGCCATTACTCCTCTCTCTCCCCCACCTCTCTCTCTCCTCTGTGTGTGTGTGTGTCTCTCTCTCTCTCTCTCTCTGTGTGTGTGTGTGTGTCTCTCTCTCTCTCTCTCTGTGTGTGTGTGTGTTGTGTGTGTGTGTGTTCTCTCTCTCTGTGTGTGTGTGTGTGTGTGTCTCTCTCTCTCTCTCTCTGTGTGTGTGTGTGTGTGTGTCTCTCTCTCTCTGTGTGTGTGTGTGTCTCTCTCTCTCTCTCTTGTGTGTGTGTGTGTGTTCTCTCTCTCTCTGTGTGTGTGTGTGTGTGTTCTCTCTCTCTCTCTCTCTCTGTGTGTGTGTGTGTGTGTGTCTCTCTCTCTCTCTGTGTGTGTGTCTCTCTCTCTCTCCCCCCCCCCCCTCGTGTGTGTGGTCTCTCCTCCTCTCTGTGTGTGTGTGTGTGTGTGTGTCTCTCTCTCTCTCTCTGTGTGTGTGTGTCTCTCTCTCTCTCCCCCCCCCCCTCTGTGTGTGTGTCTCTCTCTCCCCCCCCCTCTGTGTGTGTCTCTCTCTCTCTCCTCTCTCCCCCTGTGTGTGTGTGTGTCTCTTCTCTCCCCCCTCCTCTCTGTGTTCTCTCTCTCTCTCTCACCCCCCCCTCTGTGTGTCTCTCTCTCTCTCTTGTGTGTCCTCTCTCTCTCTCCCCCCTTGTGTGTGTGTCTCTCTCTCTTCCTCCCCCCCCCTGTGTGTCTCTCTCCTCCTCCCCTGTGTGTGTGTTCTCTCTCTCTCTCCCCCCCTGTGTGTTCTCTCTCTCCCCCCCTCTGTGTGTGTGTCTCTCTCTCTCTCCCCCCCCCTCTTGTGTGTGTCTCTCTCTCTCTCCCCCCCCCCTCTTGTGTGTGTCTCTCTCTCTCTCTCTCCCCCCCCCCCCTGTGTGTGTGTGTTCTCTCTCTCCTCCCCCCCCCCTCTCTGTGTGTGTCTCCTCTCTCTCCCTCTCCTCTCTCTCCCCTCCCCCCCCTCTGTGTGTGTGTCCTCTCTCTCTCTCCTCCCCCCCCCCCCCCCCCCCCCCCCTGTGTGTGTCTTAGTGTAGTTGTCTGCCCCCCCCCATTCCTCTCCCTCACAAGGCCGCGGTGCATGACGGGACATCCTCCTGGTCACTCCCTGTCAGTCACCGACATGATGGGACATTCACTAACCGAGAAACTGTGGGAAATCACAGCTCTGATCCCAAACCCACTTTATACAACCAGCTTTATTGTGAACACGGAATGTACGGAGGCCGAGGGAGCTCAGCGCCAGCGAGTTAAGAGGTTGTTATCTCGTGGTTCTCTCTCCGTGGGAATCAAACTCAGACAGTGACAGAAACAAAGCTGAGCACAAACACATGATGTTATATACACAACCGAGGGTAAATACATGTATAATGTTCTGTACCTTTACCTTCGTGCTTCATAGTCAACACTCGTGTCTGCAGGTCATACAGGTCCAGTGTGAAGGATTTAGTTCTATTGGCACAAATGGAATAAAACTTTCATAATTCTGTTTCCATTATTGTGTAAACACGTGAGTCATTTTGTGTTTCTATCACCTGAAGGAGGTTTTCCCCTGAAACTCACACAATGAACCTTTCACACATTGAATCTAAACAATCAGAAATCATTTGAAATTGTTAAGTTCAATGTAAACTCTCCTAATGACCTTCAAACCACTCAGTGATATCTATGGTCCCGAAGTTAGTTTCTGTATTAATCATCGACTCTGATTAATGTTCATCTGGTTTCAGTAACTGAACAGAGGTTTATTATGTGTCTTCTTTATTCCTAATAAATGAAGAGCAGCCGTTTGAGACCAGGCCTGAACTCCAAACGCTCTTATTTACCATTTGTTATGGTGTCAGTAAACGCACCACTTCTGGATGGTAACTGAGCATTACATGCTAACAGGTTAGCTTGTTGTTTTCACCGGAAACGGAAATGTCCCGTTTGTTTCATGTTGGGGTTGTGAATGAAACGAGCTAACAGCCATTAGCCTGGATCCCGTTAGCCTGGACCCTGTTAGCTTAGCCTGGATCCCGTTAGCCTGGACCCGTTAGCTTGGATCCCGTTAGCTCCTGGACCCTGTTAGCTTAGCCTGGATCCCGTTAGCCTGGACCCTGTTAGCTTAGCCTGGATCCCGTTAGCCTGGACACCTGTTAGCTTAGCCTAGATCCCGTTAGCCTGGACCCTGTTAGCTTAGCCTGATCCCGTTAGCCTGGACCCTGTTAGCTTAGCCTAGATCCCGTTAGCCTGGACACTGTTAGCTTAGCCTGGACCCTGTTACTAGCCTGGACCTTAGCTGTATGGATCCGTTAGCCTGACTGTTAGGTTAGCCTAGATCCCGTTAGCCTGGACCCTGTTAGCTAGCCTGGATCCCGTTAGCCTGGGTTGTTTTCAGCCCGACTGACGGTGCTCATGTAGCCGCCTTCCACACACAAGCTGCCGGTAAATGAAATCAATGTTATTTACAGTATTTACAGTATTTACGGTTTTATCTATGTGATATCACAGCAGCGTGTTGCATTCAGGAGCTTCAGGAAAGTCAGAAATCCCTGAAACCTGTTTATAAAACTAAATATATTAATGTCGTGAATATAAAAATGTCATTAGTTAATGTAGAAAATCAATTTCAATAAATTGAAATGATATTGATAATTTTGACAATCTAAAAGTAATTCATTAATAACAACCTTGTATTATTTCTGTTAAATGAAAGTGTTCCACAGAGCACATGTTAAAATGATGTTCATTTGAACAGTGTTTCCACAAACGTCTCACCTGTGGCTTTAAGACGTCATCACAGCTGTCCAATCAGGTGAGAGCTGGAGCCTAAAGGTCAAAGTTCAAACTCATTCATCCGTTTATTGAGTCATTTGAACGGTTTGCACTTTATCGTTGTATTTAATATGTTGCTTGATGATTTGTATTAATTTGTCCTTAGTGAAGTGCTGAGTAAAGTTTGTAAAGGCTCCTGTAGAAAGTGATTATTAAGACTTATTGATTTCCCCGTCTCCCTGTCGCTGCTCTGCTGTTTCAGAGGATGATCAAGTTTGTGCTGATGGTGAACCGGCAGGGTCAGACCCGACTGTCCCGGTACTACCAGCCCGTGGAGCTGACCAGGAGGGCGGCGCTGGAGGCCGACGTGGTGCGCTGCTGCCTGAGCCGCAGGAAGGAGCAGGTACCTGCAGCACTCAGGTGTAGCTTTACAGGAAGTTCCCACGTCACTCACTGACTTCCTGTTCCCCCAGTGCTCGTTCGTGGAGTACAAAGACTTCAAGCTGGTCTACCGTCAGTACGCGGCGCTGTACATCGTGGTCGCGGTCACAGACGCAGAGGTGAGTCCTGCTCCGTTCGCTGGAGGCGTCACCGCCTGAACAAAGATGGACGACAGCTCCCACAAGTGAAGCCAACCATCTGGATCGCCCCCTGGTGGCTGGCTGCAGTATAGGTCATAGACCTCCTCCATGTTAGCAGATGGGACAAAAACTGTGTCATGTCAGGTCGTTCTCATCTCACTGATGTTTGTTCAAGTGTTTCTGATCAGTTTGGGTTTCATGAGTCATTTGATTGACAGCTGAAACGGACTCGTGATTGGTTGGGCTTTATGAACAGTCACTGATAGTTTTCATGGATAAAATCAGAGAAATGAAAAGTTAAAACTTTCAGCCTCCCAGAACTGATATCACGAGTTCCTGGATCAACGATGATCTGTAATTAAAATTTTAAATAAAATAAAATGTCATAAATAATCCATTAGAAAAGATCAGAGCTGGTTTTATGTCTCCCACAGAACGAGCTCTCCGTCTTCGAGCTGGTCCATAACTTTGTGGAGGTTCTGGATAAATACTTTAGTCGAGTGGTGAGTTCACAGACACACACTGGTAACACATGACTACAGACACTGGTGTTGTGTTCAGTGTGGTCACCAGTTGTGTATTTGTGTTTGCTTCCTGCAGAGTGAACTGGACGTATCCTTCCACCCGACTCGCACGTCACAACTCGACGTGATGTCAGTGAATGTCACTTTGTTTTGTTTCCTTGACTCGTCACCAGATCATGTTCAACCTGGACCGAGTCCACGTCATCCTGGACGAGATGATCCAGAACGGACACATCGTGGAGACCAACAAGAGCCGAATCCTGGCGCCGCTCACCGCCCTCGACAAGATGGCCGACAGCTGAGACCCCAGACCACAGACTGAAAGAAGATGAACGATGTGTTTCCACCTCAGTCTGTGACTAAACTAAACTTTGACAAACATTGGTCCGTGTCCCATCTGCTAACATGGAGGAGGTGCAGTCTATGACCTGTACTGCTGACAGCCACCAGGGGGCGATCCAGAGGATTTGGCTTCACTCTTTGGGAACAGCCATGTCGTCCAACTTCATTTACAGTCTGTGTTCTAGTGGTTTCATCGGTCATCATGTGGAGGACAGGACTCAGCTGATGTAAACAGATTGAACTGCAGGGAATCAAACCTACGACGATTCACTCTGAATTAAAAATGTGCTGATCTTGATCTTTTGCCAATAAATCAGACTCTGACCTGCTGGATCATGATCTGAAGATTAATCAGTTCACGTCAAACCCAGTTGGTGAAGTGTTAAATCTCAGGAAGCACAAATCATAGGATTGATCCTTATCAGGCCCCACATGACGACTGAGTGACCAATGGGTGGCGCTCTGACTAGCTGCTTTCAGACCTGATCTGAACCAGACATGTTCCTCACATGTTCCTCTCATGTTCCTCACATGTTCTGCAGGTTCTGTCTGTGAGAACAAATGTCTGAGTCAGTGTCTCTGGACATGTTCTGGATCTTCTCCTGCAGCCTCCTGGTAGAATGTGTGTAACATGTCAGAGTGAGTCCATGAGAGGAAACAGCAGGACGATGTGTGGAAGCTTCCCAGAGAGCGAGTGGACGTGTGGACGAGGTTTCTAACACGTGACGGACGCTATTTAACAGACTTCATGTGTGAAAACAGATTATGTTGTTGACTCCAGGTCCGTTTGGAGGCCCCGGGCCAAAGGGACGGGTCCTGAACGGTTTTGATATCAGATCACAGAATTTAGGGGGGGGGGGGGGATCCAAGTCGAGGCTTGGGTTTCACGTGTTTAGTTCAGGGTGAGATCTGAGCGTCAGAAAGACGAAGGTTCTCTCCACAAACTACAGGACTCCATCTTTACTTCATACTTTGCAAACATTTTAATGATTATTTTTTTGGAGCATACACATTTGAAAATATCTGTTTACCTCAAACTGCAACTTGAGTTAAATAAATGTTTATAATATACAAAGAAAATACAGGAGAGCAGAGCTGACACGTCTTCTTCTCGTTCCATGTGCCTCGCACACGACCAGTGTTTCTGTCTCTACAGCTTCATCAGAAAAGAAAACACCAAATGCACTCGGACCCCTACAGCCGGCCAGAAACAACCCCAAAACTGTCACACACACGCACGCACACACACACACACACACAGAAAACAAAAAGCAAAAGAACAAAACAATAAAAACAAAAACGGGGGCGGTGATTGTTTGGAGGAGGAACTGAAAACTGAAGCTACGAGTCAAACCAGGAGGAGGAGGAAGGTCAGCACACACACACACAGCAGCAGCTCAGGTGGGTGAGGAGGAGGAGGGTGCTGCTGCTGATGAAGATGAAGGAGGTGTTGAGGATGTGAGGAGGCAGCTTCATTTCAATCTGCATGAGACCCCCCCCCTCCTCCTCCAGCGGTCAGGCTGGCTCGGATCAGCTGGCTGATCTGTCAATCACGCAGCGGGCGGCGGTGACAGACAGACGAGAGGAGCATGCTCAGTGCGGCGGCGGCGGCGGTCAGTTGAGGTGGAAGCCTTTCTCCATGGTGGCGGCCAACAGACGCTCCCTCATGATGTCCTCAGAGGAATATTCAGGAAGCTTCAGGTAGTGAACACACGTGTTGACCGATGGGTAACTGGAGTCTGTGGCATCGACCTGGGGGGGGGGGGGGACAAAACCACTGTTGATTGACATTTACATCTAATATCACTTAATGTTTTAATCAGAGTCCGACTTTTAATTAGTTGGAAATGAAGTTTGACTCAATCATTAGAGTGTCGTTTATAATAGAATCCGGTTTTTAGAGAAATTTTCAACGAGTGTGTGTGTGAGCGTGTGTGTGCGTGCGCGTGTGTGGGTGTGTGTGCGCGCGCGTGTGAGTGTGAGTGTGTGTGTGTGTGTGCACGTGAGAGTCGGTCGTCCTGTGTTGTGAAACCAGTGTGTTGAGGTCTAAACGTCCTCAAAGCTCCGCTGTCCCACCTTCGTTCAGGTATTTAAACCTTTAACATCACTGAGCACTGAGCTGCCAATCATCTTTGATTGGCAGCTCAGTTCACGTGTGCAGAAGAAAGCGTTTACCTTCCTGACGATGGTGAGGCGGGGGTGCAGGTTGGCGAGGCCACCGGGGGGCAGCGTGGAGCAGCCGGTGGTGAACTGAAGGAAGGCTTTCCTCTCGTCCGACGACATCCCGCACAGAACTCTGACGAACCGCAGGAAGCCGGGACGGGGGGGGGGGGGGGGGGGAGAACATCAGCAGCAGGAAAAGGTTCAGGTGTGTGTGTGTGTGTGTGTGTCTCTGTGTGTGTCTGTGTGTGTGTGTCTGTTTGTGTACATACCTGTCTCTGGTGTAACCCAGCTTTGGTTCAGTGTAGTTGATGATGTCATCAGAAGTCCAGGAAGGTGATTGGTTACCACAGAGGATCATCTGGACCTCCTTATGGCTGAAGGAGCTCAACTTCTCCATCGGAAAGACTCGGTTAAAGCCCTCTGAGGAGGAGAGGAGGAGAAGTTTGAATTTCACTCTCATTATTTCTTTTCTACAGAAAACGAGTCGAGTCATGTGACGAGTGTTTTACCTCTGAACGCCTCCATTTGTTTCTGGATACCAGTGTGCATACAGAAATCAAACATCAGCTCCACGTACTCCTCAGCGTTCTCCATGGTCACCATCTGAACACACACACACACACACACACACACACACACACACACACACACACACACACACACACACCCCCCAACACACACAACACACACACACCCACAACACACACACACACACACACCAACACACACACACACACAACACACACACACAACCACACCCCCACCATTATTAACATCTATACACCTGACACCTCCTGCTCGTCAGCGTCAGACACTCGTCGTTACCTCGTCGTCTCCGTTGGTTTTGAGATCCACTGCAGAGAAACCGTGAACCTTTGAGGACGGACAGAACTGGAAGTTCAACCTGGAGGGGGGGAGGGAGAGAGAGAGAGAGAGAGAGAGTGAGAGCGAGAGAGACGAGAGAGGCGAGGGAGAGGGGAGAGGGAAGGGGGGAGGAGAGAGCGAGAAGAGCGAGAGTAAAGGGAGGAGAGCGAGAGGAGAGAGAGAGGAGAGAGGGGAGAGGAGAGGCGAGAGGGAGAGAGAGAGAGAGCGAGAGAGAGGGAGAGAGAGAGGAGAGAGAGGAGGAAGAGAGAGGAGAGATGGGAGAGAGAGAGGAAGAGAGAGAGGGAGAAGAGAGGGAGGAGAGGGAGGAGAGAGAGGGAGAGAGAGGGGGAGAAGGAGGGAGAGCGAGGGAGAGAGAGAGGAGAGAGAGAGGGAGAGAGAGAGAGAGAAGCAAGGAGGAGATGAGAAGAGAAAAGGAGGGGGGTGAGGAGAGGGAGAGAGAGTGAAGAGGCGAAAGAGCATCATACTTCATAGGAGAAGAGAAAGAAAACTGATCTGCAGGTGGAGTCCTTTTCCATCTCAGGTGAGACACTTATTGCTGAAACCGAAGCTACTCCGCGAGGCGAGACCCCCCCCCCCCCCCCCCCCAATTCATTGTCATCATACTTCATGTGCAGTTCAAAGTCAAACTCAATAAACTGATCTGCAGGTTGGGTTCCGTTGTTTCCATCTCAGGCTTGGACACGTTTATTGCTGAAATATCCTGAAGCTACTTCCGGTCGTGACCCTGAGGTTCTGTATGAAGCCGGGTTCTGACTGAACAGGGACGTGTTCTGACATCAGCACATAAATCAGTCATCTTTCATCACAGCCAGGATTCTGATCTAAACTTTCATCTTTACTTTCTGGTCTCCATTTCTTTTGTCTGTAACCTGATGTCGAGCCCATGGGGAGCGTTACCATGGCGACCCTGTGTTTGGCGCCAGGCACTGTGTGTTTTACCCGAGGTCCTCGACGCTGAGGGGGGGTCCGGAGCCGAGCGGGTTCCTCAGCATCAGGTCCTGCAGTCGGGTGTTCTTCTCGTCCTCAGATAAACTCTTACTCGCCAGAATCAGCCTCCTCTTCACCGCCAGCTCCTTCACCTCCTTCAGGAAACTGGCTCTGTGGAACCAAAGCAGAAAAGATGAAACGTGTTCTCAGCGTCGAGACGCTTCAGGTTCAAACTCTACTCTGGTCTAACTCCCTCCACTTGGCTGTTTGGACCAAGTGGAGGGAGAAGAAGACACTGAAGAACTCATCCACGTCTTCCTACTTCCTCTACTTCCCCTTCTTTTCCTTCTTTCCTCATCTTTGTCATCCCCCTCCCTCTTCATCTCTATTTCCTCCTCTTCCTCTTTTCCTCTTTCACTACTTTCTTCCTTCAAAAAAAAGAGCAACGAAACAAAGCGAAAGAGGAGAAGCGCGTTCTGACCTGTGGGGGTTGACCAGCTGGAAGTCGTCCCAGGTCAGGATGCCGTGGTACCAGGCCGGCGGTTTGGGTTTGGGTGGGTCCATGATGAACTCGGACTTGGAGTCCTCGTCGAAGCTGCCCACGGAATACGTCTCCTGGCTCTCCTCGGTGGACGCCTCGGACTGCACCTCGGACAGCAGCAGGAAGGGATGCAGGTATGGCCGGTCGGGGTCGTGACCATGCGGCGAGCTGCGGGACTGGTACAGCAGCTTGCTCATGTTGGACTTGATGTCTCCCATGCAGAGCAGCTTGAAGAACGGCTGCGACACGGGCAGGTCCACCAGCCGGTTGTCCTGGATACACTTGGCCAGGAAGACGCCCAGGAAGTGGAACAGCTTGGTGATGCGCTCCAGCTCTTCGCTGTCCTGAGGGAACGGGGCCGCGAACAGACCACAGGAGCGCTGCACGTAGAAACCAGGAGGCTTCAGACCACCGCCCAGGTCCACCTGAAACAAACACATTTTAAAAGGTTAATAATAAAAACAGATTAGTTACAACCCCGGGGCTCTATGCCTGCGCCGTGACCTTGACCTTGACCTCCCACATCTTATCAGTTGATCTGTGAATCTGACCTGTCGTGACTCGTCGTCGGGGAAGTCGTCGTCACACAACCAGACTCCCAGAGACGTTCTCTGGAACTCTGCAGCCACCAGAGCGTAGAACTCCAGAGTCGGACCGAGGCCTGTTCCCTCCTCCCCCTGAAACTCCACCTGGACACACACACACACACACACAACACACACACACACACAGACACAGACACAGACACACACAGACACACACACAGACACACACACACACACACACACACACAGACACACACCTGATTATTCCATGTTCATGTCTTACACGTCTTTCTCAGTAGAAATCGTTTCCCTCAGTTATTAATGTGGAAACACTTCTCACCTCCAGCACAGACTTCCTGTCAGCGTGGATCTGCATGACAGACTCCGCCCACTCCATCATGGCGTCCCCACGGGGGACTTTCACTCGCTCGTGTTTGAGGCGACCCACCCTGAACTCTCCGGGATCGTCCCGCCGCACTGTCGTGGACGGCCGGGAGCGCTCCATGGTCGCCTCCCGGCGGTTTTGCAGCCACACAATCGCCCTGAAGACACAGAGGTCAGAGGTCAGCGGAAATATAAATAAATAGAAAAAATACAATGAAACAAACTCCCACAACAAACACTATATAAAAGAAACAGAGTGAATGAATCATTAAATTAACAGTTTTTCTTGAATTTTCTATTTGGTTTGTGCCAAATTTTGAAATGTTTAAAAAAGAAAATTTGTTTCCAAACATCCCTTCGTTTTACTGAACTCATCGAGATGTGAGACTTTTGGTTCATTGTTAATTATTTGGGTTTATTTTCTTCTGGTGTCTGTTCCCTGGGTCCAGGACTTTACGGCCCCGGTCAGTTCCAAATCCTCTCTCAGGGGAGGATCTGTCCCTCAGGCTCACCTGGACGCTCCGAAGGCGGTGCAGGTGAAGTAGAGCTGTCGGGTTTCGAAGGGGATGAGGAAAGGACACTTGGAGGTGAGCTGTTCACACCACTCGGGCAACGCTCCGCTGGCCAGAGCCAGAGGCTCCTGGGAAACAGAGTTAAACAAGTTCAAAGACCTGGAACCACGGGCATCAAACCACCGGCACCACAGAAGAACTCCTGCAGCATCATGCGCCGACTGACCTCGATTTGCTGCAGGATCTTGGTTGTGATCTTCTTACTGGTGAACTCCTCTGGAGACGCGTTGAACTGCAGCTCGTCGATATCTGAACACAAAATAAAAACAGTAATAAATCACAAACTGCCACAACATCAGGACGTGTGATTCAAAAAAAGATCCCGTGTGTTCCTACCCTCCTGCAGCGAGCGTGGGTTGGAGGTGACGTCTCCTCCAATGATGTAGAGGATACGCAGCAGCTGCAGGACGTCCTCCACGCCGCAGGCGTTCTGGCTGCAGCCTGCCTTCGCCTGCGCCGCCTCCCTGGCCACGCACAGGATCTCACTGCTCTGATTGGCTGATACTGTACTCGGGCTCAAGCCGCCAGAACGACCCCCGACACTGATACTGTGCTCACAGAAGTCCTGGAGGAGGGGAACAGGTCAGAGGTCAGGTGTGTGATGAAACATGACTGTATATGAAGACAGTCAGTGTGTGTCGTAACGTGTGAGTCACCATCTTTCCGCTCTCCTTCTCTTTATCGGCGTCCTTCAGCTCTCGGTACATTATCCTGCAGGACACACAGTAAAACCTCAAACACCTGAGAAGGTGAATCTCACGTTCAGATCTGCGTCGCCCCCCCTCTTACGTGTACGTCGGCTCCCAGATGCGTCGCAGTTTGTCCGTCTTCACGGATCCGTTGCAGGAGAGCTGCAGCAGTCGCTGGACGTAGTAGAAGATGGTCGACTTGTAGTTGGACAGAGGAAGCTCCACCTCCCTGGTCGTACCCAGCCCGGCCACCTGAATCCACACACACGTGCTTCATGAGACCAGCACAAAGAAAAGCACCCGCGCTGACACACTCTCTGGGATTCTGTCATTATGTTTTTATTTCCTGTCAGTGATGAGTTCAGGTCAACGTTACAAAACTAGAGATGAACTTATGAGAAAATGCTCCCTGCGAATGAAAAGCCCTCAACGCCTCATAGGCCACGTTCCCCCGTGACAAGAGGGGGATGCGACCAAGGCTTGGGACTTCACTGTGTTTATGTCTGAGGAGATCGTCATCGTGTCAGGGTCATAGCAGTCAGGGAGTCTCGTCATGACAACACGATGGTCGGCAACCAATCACAGCTTGGTATCTGTGACATCATGAGCCACTAGTGACAGCTCGAGTAAATCTCAGATAGTTTGACAGTTGATACGTTTCCTTTTAAAACCTTCAGGCTCTGAAATGAGTCGCTGTGCGTTGACTGCCTTACCTTGAGGGTGAGGGCGAGGTGAGGAGACGGAGCGCACTCCACCTCCTCCTGAACCTCCGAACGAGGAGTTCCTGAAGCACAAAGCACGAGATGAGAACAGTCACACTCAAACATCTGCTAAAGTAGGAACTGACAAGTTTTGCTTTGTGAGTCAATGACGGTAATTGTGTGCGTTACCGGGTTGGGGGATCTCCAGGTCGGTGGTCTGCTGGACGTTGGTTCTTCCTGGTCGGGGGTCGAAGGCGGGAACCAGAGCAGAGAACTGTCTCTTCAGGACGAAGTCGTCGTCCCACGTCCTCCTGCGACCTCCTTTGGTCTCGTACTCCTCCTCCTCCTGCAGGATGGCAGTGACACACTCATCCAACTAATCCTTACTTCCAGTTACCGTTAATGTAAAACCCATAACACAAGACGTTTCTGTACCAGGACCTCCTCGTACTCCTGGTCCTCCTGATTGTCGTCTTCATTCTCGTCATCGTCGTCGTCGGGCTCGGGGAGGTCCTCCTCGTCATCCAGCTCGGCCAATAGCGTGTTGGCACGACAGCTGTCCAAGAAGTCTGCAGGACATTGGATGAGAGCTAATGTGGATGAAATCATTCAGGTTTGACCCTCACCTTTTCAAAATATAACATCATAAAGAAAATTAATGTCTGCAGGTTTTCTTATGTCATACAATTTCACAACTTTAAACATCCAGAACCAGAAGCTGTAGAGATCTGAACTGAGCAGAAGGACTTTGGAATGTTTAATGTTAATGTTTAAGCTGATCTGGAACTGATGAACATTATTTTCAAAACTCATATTTAGTTTGTTAGACTGCTCTGAGTTAGGTCAGCTGAAGCGGGGGGGGGGGGGGGGGGTCAGGTTTAGGTTAGGCCTTTAGTTGTGATGATTAAGGTTAGAGGAACCTCCCCATTACAGAGTGTGTGTGTGTGTGTGCGTGTGCGCGTGTGTGTGTGCATGTGTGTGTGCATGTGTGCGTGTGTGTGTGTGTGCGTGTGTGTGTGTTCACCAACCATAGAGAGAGAACTCAGCCTCCTGGCCCGTGTCGCTCTCGCTGGACGTGGACGTCAGGCTGGTCGTTAGGGTGTTGCTTAGCAACTGGCCCACCGACAAACCAGTGGTGGCCGTGGCTACGTTATTGCTGCTGGTTACTATGGAGGTTGACATGGTAACGGTGGAGGTGGTGCCAGTGGTGGTGAGGTTAGGAAAGCTCTGAGCGCCCATGAGAGGAGAAGCTGCAAACAAACAAAGGGCCGTTAGTCAGAAACCAGAGGAAGCAGGGGAAGCTGCTGATTGGCTGCAGACAGGAGACCCACACTGGATCTGAGAAGAAGCTGAACGCAGAGATCAGCTTCTTCAGAGATGTTCCAAAACCAGAAGAAGGTATTTCAACAGCTGAATGAAGTGATGATTACTATGTGTTACTATTACTCAGGTGAAACCCTTTTAAAAATGACTGCAAGAGAAACGTTATAAAATATTTACAATCAATTATTTTCATGTCTATCTGCTTCGAGGCTGAGAGTTTGTGTAAATGTTGATATTGTGTCAGAAACAACATTGAGGGTTTCATTCAGCAGCTTCATGCAGTAATACTGTGGTTCCCATGTGGTGTCAGTGCTGGAGTACTCACTGGCTGTGCTCATCACGTTCCTGCCCAGCGTGTTGGTGTTGTTGTCGCTGCTGCTGCGGCTCAGGTTCATGTTGTTGGTGGCGTTAGTGCGCGACATGTTGGGTGCACGGCGGACAAAGGACTCCATCAGGCTGGCCTCACGGGACGACAGGTTGGGAACGCTGGCGCTGGAGCTCATGGGAGCGCCGGCGGCCAGCAGTGAGCTGACCGACAGCCGGGCGTTAGCTGCCGAGCACAGAGGCCTCTGGGAAGGCGTGTCCTTGCTCGAAGACTCCGACACCGAGCTGACGTCAGGGGAGCTCACGCTCACCAGCCCCATGGAGATGGCTGCTGCTGGGTCGATGGTTGCCATGGAGGAGTCCTTATTTTTGCCTTCGTCTCCAGGGGCGGGCGTGTCGGCAGTGAGCGTGCCAGAACTGGACGCCGAGCCGGATCCGCCCTCCACCGCAGACGACAGTACGACAATCGGCTCCTGTCCGTCGGAACCCGATAATCCTCCCGCTCCGGAGCCCTGGTCGAGCAGCAGCCCTTCAGCCCTCCTCTCTAGCCGCAGACCCCCCAAACCCGGTAGCCCGGCCGAAGAACTCAGGCTGATGTCCGAGGAGGAGGCGACGCTGCAGACGGAACTGCTGCTGCCCTTCCTGCTGGACGAGCTGGCCCCGCCGAGTGATGTGGCCCCGCCCTTATCGGGACAGTTATTTTTCACCAGGCTGCTCCACAACTGCTGGTGCGAGGAAGACGACGAGGAGGAGGTGGTGGTAGTCGTGCCGCCGATGGCTGCTGGCGTCACGGAGGGTCCCACCGTGGAGGAGGCGGGGCCTGAAACAGTGGATGAGACAGGTTTGGGTGACGGCGCTGTGGCAGCCGACTCAGGGTCGTACCCTGGAGCAAGCTTGAGGTCAAACTTCCCTTCAGCGCCCATACGGTAAGAGTTAGAGCCGCCAGCATCCCAGGTTACATCAATCCAGCCTGGATGGACAGAGAGATAGGAGGGAGACGGACGGATGGATGTCAGAGACCCGGCAGAGAGAGATAGACGGACGAGAGAGAGAGAGAGAGAGAGAGAGAGAGAGACAGAGAGGTAGAGGGAGGAAGACTCAGAGCAGAGAAGCAGCTTACAGTCAGAGCAGCTCCACACTGGACCAGACCACGACGGCTCGGAGGAATCGTGCATTTAAAGTCACCATGAAGTAAAGCAAGGCCTCGTTTGTTAATTCGTCCAAATGGGGTTCAAATACAGTGAATTTTAATCTAAGGTGAGATTTTCTGTTTCAGCAGCATTTTCATATAGTTTATGGAATCATCAACTGGTGGTCGGACATTTCCATTTTCAGATTTCATCACTTCTGTCCAGCACAATGTGTTTATAGAGCTTGGCCGTTCGCGCTCGTGTCAACTTCCGATTATTATACATTAGTATGAAAGTCTTAAAACGTGACCAGAGGACGTTAAGTAATTCTACGTCATGGCTTCAACATTCTGCCTTTCAAACATAACTGATACTTTGGGTTTTAATCTTTATTCATTTATTATATATATATAAAAATTTAATTTTAGGTATATGTATATATTTGAAAATCATTATACATCTAATCCATATAAATCCATATATAGGTTAGATATCTGAAAATGAAAACGAAGTTTCACTGGGACTTTAAAGAGCAACAACTTCCTGGAGATTTCTGTCCAGGTGGAGCGATGAGGAAAATATGAACAGGCACAGAAAATGACAAAAGTAGAAACTATTCCTGCAAAACACAAAACGGTCAAAGCAACAACATAAATAAATCAAAAGTGAGAATCAACAACGATCATCCTGGATTATGATTCATAAAAATGATAAATCAACGGAGCTGCTGTCCCACTCAGTGACATCAGATCTAAACACAAACATTGAGAGGAGGAGGAGAAAAACAGGGAGGAGGAGGAGGAGAGGAGAGGAGAAAACAAGGAAACTAAGACAAAGAGGAGCTGAAGATGAAGATGAAGAAGAGGAGGAGGGAAGTGGGAGACGAGGCGGAGGAGGATATGCAGAGGAGTAGGAAAAGGAGGAGATAAAGATGAAGAGGATTATCGATCAGGTCTGATCGATAACGACGACTGTCCATGTGACCTGTTGGGATCCGTGTGTTGAGACAGTGTTACTGGTTGACATGGTAACAGCTGATCGGCAGGATCAGCAGCTACAGACATCTCACTCCGCCTCCAATCACGCTCCGACTCTTTACCATCGCCGTTCCTTGTTCAACCTATTTTCTGTAACTAAGCGACCAACTGCAGAGGAGACGACCCAGCGTCTCCCACAGGATTCATTCAACCCACAGCAGATGTAGACGTGAACGCAGGAACGTTGCTCTCACGCGCAACAGATTCTGAGCAACAGCTACTCAGACTCATCGGGGAAACACCAACACATCTCTCATGTTGTTACGAGAAGTGGAAAAAGGAAAGTCTGGCGAGGTGTCACAGTCCACATGATTAATGTGGAAACACTGCAATCTACTTCCTGTTTACACCACGACCAGCGGACATGAAGGTCTGATCCTGTTTCTGATACTGAGCAGAAACACCAGAGTGAACGGAGGTCGTTTAAAGCACGTGACCCTGAGTGTGTGCACGTGACCCTGAGTGTGTGCACGTGACCCTGAGTATGTGCACGTGACCCTGAGTGTGTGCACGTGACCCTGAGTATGTACGGTAATGTGAGAGAAGAAGAAGCGTCTGTTGGATCTTAGTGTTTTGATGAGCATCACATGCTGTCGGCTCCTCGACTCGTAGCCAATCACTGGCTGTGAAGAAGATGGACTCTTTCTTCTTTATATCCTCGTTTAACAGGAACATTAGTGACAGGCGAGCGGATGTTTGGCAGTCGTCAAAGTCAGGACGAGAAAACACTGAATCTTTGGTGCTGCTTCATGTGATTCCCTCCGACCCCCTGTACCTCCCACCGAGACTGGTCCTGGATCTGGGCTCATTCTTTTCTCCTCAGTCTTTGACGCAGTGACTCAGAGTTTACTCTACATTTGAAAAGCTAAGGTTCTTAGACACAAAATTCTGAACTTCATGAAAATACAAAGACAGGTTTACAGATTCAAAATGTTCTGGCAAAAATATCTGCCTGTGAACCGAAGCATGGAAACTTTAAGACGACAGAACCATGGGATAGAATCACACTTTCAAAGTTACACCTGCTGCTCTGCGAGTCCCCGTCGCCCGGAGCTGAAACATCAATCAACACGTTTCTTCTTTTAAGGAAAGCTTTCTTACCGTTGTGAGCCTCTCCAGTGACAGTGCCCTCTCCAGCTGGGTTCCCGTCCTGGTCTCGCCACTTCCAGTCAATTCCACGGACGACCCGCGCCCCAGGAACAATGTACTTCATGACCTGGGAGCGGAAGAGTCGCCGCTGGCGTCGAAGGTTTGCCTCCGCTTCCTTCACAGCTTTACCTGAGACACGGAGAGAGAGAGAAACAGCTCAGTGACTTCTTCAGACAGCTGGACACTGAAAACGTTAGTTGACTGCTTTCCCTGGTTTAATAACACATGTGGTTCTAGTGGGTGTTTAGAGCAGCAAGAAAAATGATCACCTCACCCATACTTAACGTGAAAGTGACGATAGGGTTGTCCTTACCGAGCTGGTCCTCGCAGACGGCGGTGACGGTGCCGTACAGCTCCAGTCCGGACAGGGACAGGTAGTGAGTCTGACCGCTGGCGTTCTTGCCCATCTGTTTGATCCGGATGTGTCTCCAGCCCTGCTTCTCCTCTTTGGACGGGTCCAGGGGCCACGTGGCCGTCGACCTGTAAACACACAGTTTTACTTTAATACATCACCAATCAACAGAACCTCTGGGTTGTGCATTGACTTCAAGTCAGAGCTCGTTTTCTGTAAATATGAGCTCCTGAGTACGAACTGGTCCACGTCGCCTCCTGGTGTTTCGTCACAAAGGTGCAACAATAAAATGAATATGGGATGAATTCAGTGAAACAAGGAGTCGTACCCGGGTTCGTTGAGGCTGCAGTCATCTACATGAGTGTAGAGCGTGGTCCAGTTCTGACCGTCCTTCGACACCTGGAACACCCAGTTCCTCAAGGCGGAGCGGCCATAACCCCTGGGGGGGGGGGGGGAAGGACAGCCAATCAGAACAGGCTGGTTTTCGCGCCTTTACCTAATATTGTTTTTTTTTTACCTGGAGTGTCTCAGGCTGAAGGTGTATTTGTTTACCTGGCGTGTCTCAGGGTGTATGCTGAGGGAATGACCCAGAGCCCGAGGTCGACGGTGAACCAGGCATTCTTGTCATCATTGGTGTGGCAGTTGAGGGCGGAGCTATCCCGACTCAGGATATCCTCCAACCGCCCATAGGGGAGGTTCCGCCCCTCTGATGATGTAACCACCACGAGGCCGTAGGCGGCGGGGTTGACCCACTCGTACGCCGTCCTGAACGCAGGAGAAAGGAGTTCATACAAAGAGAAAGAGTCAAGTCCAGTTGTGATGATTCTCTCTAAGTCGTCGCGCCCGAGAAAATAAACTCTACATTCAAAACCTTTCACTCTGTAAAACTAAAATAATATCAAATAACTTCAACCACAACAGAATTCTGTGAATAATCAGTTAAAGGTCTGTATTCATGGGTCTGAGTAAAGTAGGTTTAACTTCTGTCTGGAAACACAAAGAAGCAAACAAACACACGCAGGATCAAATCGGACACGGCCTCCAGTGTTTGACATAAATCTAATGTAATGTAGAAACTGGTTCTAAGGAAGGCTCCCTGTTTATTACAAATAAAGGCTTGAACCTACTTGGCGTTGGTTCCGACCCAGTAGATGATGCCGTTCTCGTCAAAGTCGTGTTGGTGTCTGAAGGTGAAGGTCTGGCCTTCCCTCAGCTTCCTCACGAAGACGAAGGACGAGCGCTCGAAGTCGTACCACTGCTTCGCCACCTAGAGGACGAAGAGGCGCAGGACATTAGCAGCACGCTGGATTCTCCATGAGTGGAGAACGATGGTGAGGTGCTCAGCGTCAGGTCGGGGGGGAGATGGGAAAATAGGACATTTGATGCTGCTCTCTGCCCACAATAGAGAGCATCAGCAGAGATACAGTTTTAATGGAGAGAAATGGTGTCTGGTATTTGTGTTGTGGTCCTCACCATCTTCAGCAGGTACTGCTCCAGCGACTCCACAGTGGCCAGTGGTTCCATCTTCAACATTCGTCCCGTCCGGTCAATCAGAGCCGTCTCTCCAGGCGCTCGCTCCAGACGGAAACGCAACCTCCTCGTCAAGATCTGAGGAACAAAAACACAGAGGAGTTAATGCAGAAACACGAACGCCATCAGCTGGCAGCTGCTGCTTCGCCTGAACAAACCCAACCAGTGGAACTCAGATAAATCACATCGGAGACTAGAGATTTCCGCCTATTGGTGTTGGAGCTGCAGTCGCTAGTCACTTTGTCTGAACTCTTCAAAGACGCGATCCGAGAGGCTCGCCGACACATCTCAGACTCGGACTAGATTTCCAGCAGGTTGGAAACCTGGTCAGAGTCACAGGCAACACCGATTCTGCTCCTCACTCACACTTAGAGCTGATACTTATAAAAACGGGCTGAATTCATGTTTCTGGATGAACAGGGTGTACGGTGTGCACGTGTTTAAACTCTGAAGCGAATCACCAAACAAAGTAAAGTTCAGTACTGTTCAGGTCCAAAGAACTTCTGATTAATGTCAGTGTTTATTGTTAAAGTGTTAAGTGAGCGCAGGTGGGACAGGAAACTGACACAATAAGAGACGGGGACTGGGACGAAGTGGAAAACACAAATCGATTATGTTCCGTCTCTGCATCGAAGCAGAGTCGTCCACGTCCGCATCGAAGAAACCATTCATTGCCCCACCTCTAGTAGTTGGGGACCCGTTGGGGGTTTGTCCCGGTGAAAGACTGTGTTGTATGTTTTTGGACATATTAAGCACAAAGACCACAATAATAGTGATAGCACCATTTCCTCAGGACCCACTGCGACTCACCTGCAGGTTGTATGTGGATCCTGGAGTGTCGTACAGGTGCAGAGGTAGACGTTCAATCGACTCCAGGACAGCGATTAGTTTACGGATTAAGGCAACAGCTGGTCGGCTGCAAACACAGAAACAGGTCAAACTCTTCCTCTTCAGACCATCAAGTAAAATCCAAAGGTGGAAGTTCTTCAACTCGTGATCGGCTGACTGGTTGTTTACCTTTCATCGTCTTCGTTCTCGCTGAAAGCCGCCTTGAAGACATTGATCCTCTCCATTAAAGGCTTACAATCATGTTTGAGGTCCAGTTCCACACTCTGCAGGAGAAGAACCAACAACATGTGAACACCTGCACAGACGCTACCACGTCATCCCGACGAGACACGACGGTTCTACAGAGACACTCACGTTGTTGAGGACAGTGAACAGAGCCTGGACCAGGCCACTGCTACACATCTCATACGGAGAAATCGTGTTTTCATCCTTCAGAACCACGATCAAGTTTTCCAGAGCAGTTTTCATCAGGTCCCTCCACGTGTTCTCCCCTTCAATACACTGTGAACACAAAACCCATTCACTGACCGTCTGTACCCGTCTGTGTGTGTCAGTACCTGTGCGTGTGTGTGTGTGTCAGTACCTGTCTGTTGGTGTGCAGCTCCCAGGCTGACTCCAGCTGTGTGGAGATGTTCCTCAGGGTGACCACCACTCCTCGGGGCATGCTCTCCACAGCTTTGAAGTGGTCGTCGTACAGCTCCCTCGCCATGCTCTTCACCTTCTGCTTCGTCTTCTCCAGCTTCGACTTCAGCTTCCGGCCTCGCTTCCCCGTCCAGCCAGTGACAAACTCAGAGCCTACACACACACACACACACACACACACACACAAACACACACACACACACACACACACACACAGCAGAAAGTACATCATCAGCGTGGAGCTGGACAGTCCCATTGCTCAGACACTGAACCGCCTGCAGCTGATAGAAACCCTCTGTGGGTTCCGTTCAGCAGTTTGTGTTCTTACCAAACAGAACATTCACTTCTTATCTACGTCAGACTGCAAGTGCAACTTAAAGGGGCAAATCAAATCGGAGATTTCAAGAATAAGGTTCTAATATTATGGGAATAAAGTCATAATTCTACAATAGTGAAGTTGTTATTCTAGATGGTGAATATCTTCAGATCAGTGTGAAGCTCCTGTGAGTTCACGCTGGGACTCACCTAGAGACGTCTCTGCAGTGAACGAGTGTTTGGTTCCCCGGTTGGATTCAAAGACGAAGCCCGGCAGGTCCTCCTTCAGGATGGTGGCCTGCTGTCCGTCTGAGTTGTGGATGGCGATCTCTCCTTCTTTCAGGCAGGTCAGGGACCAGTTCCCCACAGTCAGCTTAGTGGGGCCCACACTGGACAGGATTGGCTGACTGGCCGTCACTGGCTTCACCTGACTCCTCGCCCGCTGCAGCTTCTCCAGGAACTCGCTGCGAGACTCTGAGGGGCGATGAAACGACATCAGTCGTGGCTACAAAGACGACCAGATATCAATGAGTGTGTTACAAGTGTGTTGTTTGTACCAGAGCTGTCTGAGCCCCCCTCCGGGCTCCCGCTGGAGTACATGGTGGCCAGCTTCCCGTCCAGGATGAACCTGAACCAGCCGTTGGAGCCGTTGGAGAGCTCGAGGGCGGCAGCGTCCGACCAAATGTAGAGACAGTCCCTCCCCCTGATGATGGACCAGTCCCTCCAGTGATACGGCTTCCCCTGCTGGATCTCCCTCGCATCCTCCTGCGCCTCCTCCTCCTGCAGGACAAACAACCACATGTTCTCCTCTGCTCAGAACATTCTCAACATGTTTTTATTCCTCCTCCACCACAACAACTGCAAAGACACTGTTTCCAAGCTCAATCATATTCTCTGCAGCTGTGAATTTTCCTATTTTGGTTAATAATGTATAAGTTTAGAGGATTCCTTGCACATATCCAAGCAAAATTGGCATTGCACAATCAATTATCCTGAATTGAATCAATATTATATCAAAACCATGTGAATCGAGCATGAATCCAATTAAGAAATTACCAATGTATATAGGAACGGCCAAGAACATGAACATGTTTGGGTGCACCTAAATTATGTGGCTACTGCAACCGATGATAATGATCAATTCAAACACTGAATATGCTCAAAGGAAAGATGAATCTGAAGCCTCTTGTCCAGGTCATCATTCAAAGCAACACACACAAACACACACTTTCCCCCCCCCTACCTTCTCTGGCTTTGCGTCGTCCTCATTCTCGTCATCAGATGCCGGTCCTGCCAGAGTGGACACCTTGTTGATGACTCCGAGTCGAGCCAGTTGATCGAGGAACACGTCTCCACCTTTGTCCACCAGGTCTCGTATAATCTGCAGAGCCAGGAGGTGGCCGTCGTCGTCATCCTGACACACACACACACACACACACACACACACACACACACACACACACACACACACACACACACACACACACACACACACACACACACACACACACACACACACACACACACACACACACACACAGTGTCATTAGTGTGTCACCATCATTGAAACATTCAGTTCACTCCCACTCTTCTTATGTTTTCAGTCTCTTCTTTGAGATATTTAGTTTTCGCTGATGAATCAACAACAACCGTCTGTAGGAAGCTTCTAGAGAGGTGACATCACACAAGCACCTGGTGACATCACACAAGCACCTGGTGACATCATCATGTCATACATTCTCAGCTCGACTCAGCTGCTCAGCATTCACACAGTGTTTCATCATTGTTGTTGTTGTTGTTGTTACCTCCTGGTCGAGGACGGTAGCTGTGATCTCCACCAGCACTGTGGGCAGGTTGTGTCCCGTCTCACTGTCACACACCTCCTTCAGCAGCACTTCACTGCTGTAGTGAACCATCTTCCGGATCAGAGCCAGGCTGGCTTTCCTAAAAACAAACAGACATTAAACTAGAAATACATTCAGCGATGCTCCATCCTCCTGAATCTTTCTATACCGGTATGAATAGTTTGAACTTTTAAGAAGGAGATCAGTGATGATGTCTCAGTGAGTCAGACCTGACATATTTATTTTGTGTGGTGAAGCTGTTAATATCAGAGCTGGAGAAGAACATGTGTAAATATGAACTAATCTGAAGCAGAGTTAAAGACCCTACCAATGTACTTCCCCTGTATTAGCATTATGCTAAAATGTTGACCCCTGGCTGTGGGCTTGACCTTTGACAGATACAAAAAATATCAATAAAATCAATAACATAAATCCTGACGCTGCCGCCAATCAACCTGCCAAGTTTACTTCAAGCTGGATTAGACAGACAGATGTGGATTAGACAGAGGCAGGCAGATGTGTAGCGCAGCTCTAACACATGATGTCTCCGTCTTTTCTTTTGCTCTGTTCCTTCAATCGTTCCATCCAAGACTCAACGCCTTCAGTTCATCTGCTCTAATTAAATTAAGATCAGACGGAGCAGGTCCATCTGCTCCCAGTCAGATGAACCAGGTTGAAACGGAGCCAGACGAATCTTGCGTGCAGTCGATAACGATTAAAAAGGAATATTTCACCTAATAGAAGGCAGCATGGTTTGCTGAAAGGTCTGTGCAAAAACAGGCAGGAGTCTCTTCAGGTAGATTGGAGCCATCTCGGGGTCTCCTTTGGGCTCGCTGCCCTCCTCCTCCTCCTTGTTCACATCTTTCTTCTTCTTGTCGTCACCCTTGTTCACCGGACACATCCAGTCTCCTGAAAACACACGTTTAGTGTGACTTCACTGCTGAACGGAACCAGTGGTGTGTGAATGCTGTGGATAGTGAACAGTAATACTCTAGGTTTACTAACCAGGGGACTGCAGAATGGCCACCACCTCACTGTGGCCTCTCTCCCTGGCCTTGTCCAGAGGAGTCTTTCCGTCCTCGTCTCGCAGGTCAGGGTTTGCACCATGACGCAGCAGAGTCTGCAAACACAAACCAAATTCCATGCTTAAATATACACAGCCAATGAGAACCAAGCATGTTGCCAGGTGTTTCCATGTGACCTGAAAAATAAAACTCCATCTCCAAACTCAGGATGCTGCGTTTACAGTGTGTATACAATCTCTGAATCCATGGGGTGTGTGTGTGGGTGTGGGGGGGTGTGTGGGTGTGGGTGTGGGGGTGTGTGTGTGTGTGTGTGTGTGTTACCTTGGCTACTTGTGGGCGTCCGAAACAGGCAGCGTAATGTAGTGAGGATGACCTCTGACCTCTGTTTACGTCTGCTCCCCTTTCACATAGAAACTCCACCTGCAGCAACAAAATCAGACGTAGTTGGTTGGACTGAAACGATGTCGTGTCCCTCAGGACGTTCAGTTGCGCAGCTAACCGACGGAGACAGCGTGGATTTAGCACAGAAAGGTTTTAGAGGAACACCTCCAGGGACAATGAACCAAAATAAATGGAAATCCATCCAATGAGCATATAGAGACATAGCAGTTTAGAATTAGGCGTTGGGCTGAACGAGGGCCGGACGGTTCCTCCCAGAGAGAAGCAGCAAGCGTCTTAAAACACCCAGAAGTCAGCTGGTGTTCTGGTGTCTCTGTCGGTGTGTGTCCACGTGTGTCTTTACCATTTCCTGGGTGCCGAAAGCTGAAGCCCAGTTGAGCAGCGTCTGTCCAACATCGTCCATGAAGTTCACCTCAAAAGCTGCAACAGAAGTCACTTATCAGTCCTCAAAGAAAACACAGCACCGACGCGTTACAACTGAGACGATATGAAGAAGCACAATTTGAATATGGAGCCGTTCAGTTAAAGGAATTACCCAAGAAAGCTTTTAATTTATTATTCATAAACAACCTCGGCTCAAATCAGACATGAAACTTCTTTTCTTTCATAACTTTCTTTTTCTTGAACTTAAGCATCTTAGGATCTGTTTCCGCCGCCTCACTGTGATGACTGAGACGTCTCAACAGAACACGTTATTAACAACAGTCACAAGCTCGGCTGTGAGAAAGGATTTGATCACGTCTGACTGGTGTCTCTCCTCTTACCTCCGGTGTCGATGGCGTCGATCAGAGCGTCCGTGTCCTTGCTGCGGATACAGTCAATGAGCTGTCGGTGCGATCTCTCTCCTGAACTGTCCAGGCGTCGCAAGCCAGGGATCCGGCTCGTGGACCCCGCCGTGGACTTGGGCAGCGCCTTCCGTCCCTCGAACAGCAGCACGAGCAGGAGGTCCACCAGCCGCATGGTATCCAGCACGCAGCGCTCGTCTCCCCCCAGAGCAGACTCCATCGAGTCGGGCAGCGCCGAACGCAACAGGTCCTGAACCCGGGAGGGAAGAGAATATACGACAAGATATTGACTTCCTGAATCTTTGAAATAAAGTGTTTCTTCCGTCTGGTGAATAAGTAAATGACTTCCAGTTGACTGTGCTGGTGTTTCAGATGTGTCGACCTACGTGTGTGACGAGTGGCGAGCCCCTGCACAGCGTGGACAGAAGGCTGACGATGGTCGACACCTGGTTGCTCATCTTAGAGTCGGGGGCTGAGGGGACGGCACCTGTCGAGGTCCGGCCCGGCTTACAGGATGAGGCGGGGCCTGATGCGGTGCCACCGGCGGCCGCCATGCGGGACAGCAGCTCTTCTGTCAGGCCATGTTTGGCTAAAGGGGCGGGATCCACGCCACGGCGAGTGAACCTGTCGGCCAAAGAGGCGAAACAGCGCAGGGCACCATCTGACACCTGGAGCACAGGGATTGGTCGGTTAGAGTGAAACCAGCAGCTGACTCACAGTGACGGCTAAAACCTCGAGGAGGTAATTATAAGAACATACAGGGAGAGTCATACGATTTTTCAAGGACTAAATTTAAGTAACTCATCTGCAGAGTCTGTTGAACGAAGGCAAAAGTGAAACGATAAACTGATTTAAATCTAGTGAAGCAAACAGACACAGTAACAAAAACCTGAATGTCGGTTCTGGATGTTTTCATTCGACATGTTTTCGAAGCAAAATGAAGCAAAATCTCAAACTTGTCCAGTAAAACTATAAATATCTTGAAGCAGCAGAGAAGCATCAACATCAGCCTTCCCTTCATCAAAGTGACCCGAACACTCAGTTACCTGGTGGTCTTCATGTTTGAGGAGGCTGGACAGAGACTCGACGCAGGTCTCCAGAGACGAGTCCTGAGGCTCCATCTTGCTGCAGAGTCGGGACACCACGGCCATGGCTGAGTGCAGAGTGTCCTTGTGGACGAGGTGGCCGCTGTCTCTGATGAAACTCAGCACGCAGTTCAGGCCGCCGGCCTCGAACACGGCCCCAGACTCCCTGGTGCAGATCAACTCCAGCACCTGGAGAGACACGCAGCAAAATCTGAATGAACACGCTCTGCAGCATAAAGACAGAGAACTCAGAGTTTCATGAAGGAACTTCTTAAAGATTTGAGTCAGGTGGGTTTTGGTTTTATAAATGGTGATGAACTGAGCTGCAGTCGGATTGTTTGTCTCTGAACACCAGTCAATTCAAGATGAGCTGCTTTCACCGGCACTGAACTTTACTCGGGACATTCTCCACAGCGGCTGTATGTGACCCTAACCCATGTCCGAGTCGGTTACTGCGACTGTCTCGGGAGCTTCTCCTGGCAGACCACTAAACCTAAACTCTGGATAAGGTCCGAATGAGCCCATGTGAGAAAGAGCAGGTGAGTATCCGCAGCATTAACAGTGGGCGTGTTGTTGAAGTGTTTAAGATGTGATGGACACAAACCAAAAAGCAAATACAAGTATCTAAGGATGGAAAACAGGAGACATGCACGTAGAAGAAAGAGATTCCAGAGCCTTTGGTTTCAGGAGGAGACCCCAGCTTGTGCTGTAAACTACAAACTCCAGAGAAAGTCCAGACCCAATTATGCGGACATTCTCCGGAGTTCATGTTTGAAGCGGTTACAGAGGGGATGACAGATCCTGAGTCAGTCCACAGATCAGAGACAGGACTCCAGGCCTGAGCGGAGAACACAACGGTCCTGTGATGGGTATTAATAAACGTCTGGTGGCACATGGTTGTGGATCTCCTGCCTGTGGTGTGGCGCTGCTCCAGAAACTCCAGAGAAACAGGCTGATCTGAGATCAGTGCTGAATACCACGTCTTATCCTCAGTTAACCTGTTATCTGCCCCTCTGACCCACAGGCCCGGTCCAGGTTGATAACAGCCCCCAGTGACATGTCCCCCCCCAGTGACCTTCACTGTCTGTTCCACAGGGATGCTTGTAGAGTTCTCTCCTCACCTTGACGCACTGCTCAGCCAGGTCCCTGCTGGTCCTGTTGTTGAGCTCCACCACCACCAGCCGGTTACACAGCGCCTTGATGGCTCCGTCCACTCCCACGATTCTCCGGGTGCACTCTGCCGAGACATCCAGGTAGTAGGTGATGGCTCGGGCCGTGACCTCCAGCACGTTATCTGGCGCGCTCTCATCCAGGAAGATCTTACAGAGCGCCGGGAGGAACGTCCGAGGAGGACAGCTGGAACGGAAATGGACGGTCGGCACAGAGTACGACTTCTGATACAAAAACAACCAAAAAAACAACAACTCACGTCTCGAAGCAGCGGTCGACATTGTCCGACATGAGCAGCAGCATGCAGAGCTGCTCCAGAGCGATGAGCTGCATGTCCCTCTCATCGCCCTGACCCATCTGCAGCCACTCCAGCAGGGTGTCTGGGTCAACGTCCGCCATGATGGCTAGCCTAAAACACAAGACGGGCAGTTAGCGTCCAGTTAAACGATTGAAACATACATATCATTTTAGGGTTGTGTATCCCCACAATCACTGGTCGTCTTTATACACGACTGTGTGTTGGGCATTATTCCAGAGCTGTGTACATGCGTTCACACACACACACACACACACACACACACACACACTCTTACCTGGCTCCCCGTTGGCTACCCGGTCTGGCTCAGCGCCCAATCACTGCTCACAGTTCTGTCTGTGTTTGGGACTCATCCAACCAACCGGACGGAGGGAGAGAGGAAACACGGACAAAGGAAGATGTCACTCACTCTAACAAGGGGATTCTGGGACATGTAGTCTCTTCACCTGCAAATAGAGCAGACAGGGAGGACGAGATGGAGACATTAAAAACAAGTGAAACCAAGGACTAACCCAAATACGTCTTTTCTGCTTAATTCACACAGTATTGAAATTAAATTGTGAAGTTAATCCAGGGCTACAGATAATTCTTGAATGACTACATCTTCTGCTCATCGATCACTGGGTCACGGTTCATACAGGGCACTTTACACCCTGCGTGTGGTCTGACAGGCAGAGGCTCAGAGCGGCACCACCGCCACAGAGAAACACGAGAGCAGCAGACATGTGAAACTGATTAAACTGCAGTTTGTTTGGATATTTTTCCAATGAACTGATCAGTGTCCATTTCATTAAATGACTCAGTCCAGACGGTCAGTTCCCGAGAAGACCCCCGAGCAGGATGGAGAACGCTTCACGACAGGCACATGGTTCACTTACAGTCTGTGGGTGATGAGTGACGTGCTAATTCATCTTTGACCTGTTAAACATTAAAGCTCCATTGAAACGTGCTGAACATCAGCAACAGATGCTTCTTCAGTCCCTCTGCTAATTAGCACCAGCACCAAAGTAAATTATGGCAAATATGAGTTTTAGTGAAGCAAACAAAATGTGAGGAAAACACACGGCCTGTAAATTAAAGCGAGTCGGACATCAGACGAGCATCAAGCGATTCGATTTCTCTCTGTGTGAAAGTTTCAGGTCCGGATGCTCCAGAATTTTTGGATCGCAGCTCCTGTTGTGTGTGGCGCTGCAGCGCTGCATGCTGGGAGTCTGCTGGGTCCGGGTTAATTTGATTAGAGCCTAATTTGAGGCCTGTCTGTCTGCCTGGATATAAACGGGCGATCCTCTTATCAACAGATTAATCGTTGCAACTCTGCCAGAGTGTCCTGGCCTCCCCTCATCCTCCTGCAGGCCCGGGGGGGGCGACCACCGCAGGACTGAGCGTGGCCGGCCCGTCACAGGGTTTGGCTTTCACCCCTTCAACCCCCGTGGTGTCCGAGTCCAGGTTGAGGTCAGCGCCAACAGAAAGACACGTATTTGTATTCTTTCTCAGGAGCGACACTCAAGACTTGTAAAGTCCATCCAGTGTTGTGGGAACTAATAAATCACACCTGGCGTCAGACAGACGTCACCAGCTCGGACGTTACTTTAAAACCACGACACAAAGTTTGGATGATTCCAACTGAACATCCGATGATCACTTTCCTCACATTTCAACTCTTTCTTCAATGCTGCATATTTTACAAACTGCTGCTTGTGTCAGCGACGCATTCAGAGCTTGAATTTACTTTTTATTATTATCGATTAACATCCATGGAAAAGTCACATTCTCTCTCTCGGACCACAACACAAACGCCGTTTCAGACATGAGGTCTGTAAACAGTGACCGGACATTTCCTGTAGTTGGTGTTTGTGAAGCAGCAGCAGCAGGTTGTTGGTTCCGACTCGTTCAAACAGGAACATGTGGGAACATCCAGGCGAGGGGCGGAGCCTGTAGAGCAGCAGGGGCGGAGCCTGTAGAGCAGCAGGGGCGGAGCCTGTAGAGCAGCAGGAGGCCGGACATGACGTATAAACTCTGCTGTGGAAAGATCAGTGTTGTTGTTTACAGCTCGTCCACACCGGCGTCGGCCCTCAGCACCAGAAGATCTGGAACCTCCTCGTGTTTCCAAGTGGACGTCTTCGTCTTCTACGTGTACGGCTCCTCTTCTTCATCCTGAGATGTTTGTGTTCTTCCAGCTTCACGTCCGTCACGTGTTAGAAACCTCGTCCACACGTCCACTCGCTCTCTGGGAAGCTGGTTTCATCTCTTTCTTGTCAGAGAACTAATGATGTTTTGTTTTAGGCTACATATTTATTCACTCACATCAATTTTTAAAAACCCTTTTTCATATTTAATAGTTTAATATTTAAAACCCTCATTAAAAGTGTGGCCAAGATGCGTTTTTCACTTAAATGATTAGCTAATAAAATAAGTGTCTGGGCTTTTCATATAATAATTGTCTATCCCAGCTCCTCAGCGACTCCTTGAACATGGTCACAGCTCTGTGGAGCCTCTGGTCATTTCTGACTTTAAAAAAATAAATGTATTAGCGATGAAGCTAATATTGTTATTTGATCTTCTATAATACGACTGTAAACCATGAGGAACAGAACCAGGCTTCATTTCAAATGAACCTTCACTTCTTCTGTCAGGTGTCAACATCACATCTGAGGAGCTGGTTTGTTTTATTAGATGAAGAATCCGGAAGCTTCATTGATTATATCAAATATAATAAATGACTGTGTTTGGATGTGAGGAGATTTGAACTCGTTGTGGAACTCAGCCCTTTAACAGAGGGACACTAAGCTGAAGCTGACCCAGATGGACCTGACCTTCTGGTCCTTCTCCCTGAAGGAGCGGATCCAGATGTGGAAACATCTGGAGGCAGTTCGCTCGATGCTCGGTGGGAACCACTGAAGATCAACAGACGGGCTCGTGGTCGTGGAGGTGGTTGTTTTCCTCCATGTCCATCCGAACCAACCTCCTTTGTTTGTGCTGATTCTCAGCGATGGAGACGGTTCAGACCCATCTGACGGAGAAGCGGAGCGACCCGGACCTGCTCGTGTGTCCGGACACGACGCGAGGCAGCCGGGTGGAGGAGCCGGGTGGAGGCACCGGACAGAGGGCTCGTCCAGCCCGGTCCGCAGGCTCCACGGCCGAGGTACCGTCCCCCGCTGCCAGCCTCCGGGCATTAGCAGCTAGCTGGCGGACAGCAGCGATGTCGTTAGGCCGGTCTAGCGAAGTGTAAGTCCCGGATAATCTCCCTCACAAAGCCGGAGCTCGGCAGCTCCGGACAATCTCCGGAGCTTGTTTATCGTCAATCACAGAAATACATGACGAGCTAGCTCCGGTTAGCCGGTTAGCATCCCGCTAGCTACACCAGCAAAGAGCTGAAATCAACATTTAATACAAGCTCGAATCCTCCAGAGCGGAACACGTCCCCCCGAACACCGGAGCGGACCCGGCCTGTGTGTTTTAATGGGTCGGTACCGCCCGCTTACTGGGAGAAGGACCGCTGCGGCCTCGGAACACCACCGAGAGCCGCGGGGCTCGAGTTCCGGGAGAGCCGAGAGGCCGCAGCGGCGCCGCGGACCAACACCACCGGAGACCCCGGCCCCTGGTCCGGGTCTACCTGCGGATCGGGCACTCACCGTGTTTCACCGTCGGGTCAGAGACGATCTGCGGGGGAACGAGCGACGGTCTTCTGGGTCCGGGCGGAGGACGGGGCGCTGCGTGTGTCTCCGGTGTCGTGGGGAACTCAAGCCGCGTCCATGTCGCGGTTAACGGGGAGAAGAGTCGGAGCCGCCGCGAGGAGCCGAGCAGCCGAACAGCCGAGGAAATGGAGCCGAGCCGCCGCTGCCTTCAGGGCCACACGCCCAGCTCGGAGAGAACGCACTCCGTCCAATGCGCTGGAGGAGGAAAAGTAGTCCCTGGGTCCTGCTCATGTGGAAACCCCAGAAAATATATACATCTAAAAAATATATAATAGAAACAAATATATAAATAGAAAATTATATAGACCTAAATAGTTTTTTGATATATTATAATATAAATGTACTCTTCCTCCATTTGAGCTGATTCACCGGTGGAAGATGTGATGAGAACACGAAGCTTTAAAAACATTGTGTATGTTTGTTTGTTTTCCAAACTGAAGACTGTCACATGTATACATAAATATAAATAAAGATCTTTTCTATTCTTTATTTTAATAAATGTCTTTTTACACATATCATCCTGAACCACTTCACTGGAGTACATTTCTCTACAAACAATATTTAAGATTATATTATACCAGGTACATATTCTCTGTATTTCTATTTGATTAGATGTGATATTATTGTCTGTTTCATTCTGATCGTCGACCTGATCCTGAATCTGCTGATGAAACCGGTGGATTTCCTCATTGTGGATGAATAGTTTATCTGATCCGGAGATGCAACCAGCAGATGATTCAGCAGTTCTTCACGTGAGGAGCAGTTGAGATCTTTACTGACAACAGATGTTGTGGTGGTCTCTTTATTTCTGAGTGTTGCATATGATTCAGATTCTTCTGTAATTCCAGAACCAGATATTTAGTTCGTCACACTCCTGGTGTGTGGGGTTTCCGACGGCACCTGAAGGCAGCAGCTGGAGCAGTTCCTGCTCATCAAATTTCACAAGAGATAAAAACACTGGAGAATCAGCTGTTTCAGTTTCATCTTATACAGTGATTAGATTATTATATATATTATTATTATATTATACAGGCTGTGACACACCTTCAATCTAGAAAGAGTTTTCAACCTTTTCTTAATTACAAATGAAGTCAGCTGATACTTTGAACATTTCCAACTTAAAACCTACTTTTCATTGTTTCATCAATATTATTTATTATCTTTCTTTTTTTTTCAAATGTTCAGTTTCTTCTCATTTGTAAATTTCATCTAGTTTTTTTTTGTTTTACTGTCGTTTTATTTCTCATGAGTTTTCGTCTGGAATCCATAAAACACGATAATCTAAATTTGAATTAATTTCCGTCCTTCAGTCCAGTTCTGCTTCTTTTCATTTTAAACAGACTTAGAAAATCAGTCACTTCTCTTCTATGTTAGATTCATCACAACATAATTACTTTTCATTATCAGTAAAAACACGTTTATTCATGTAATATTTTATCAAAGATCAGAAAATTGATTTAAGTCAACTTATTTTTTTGGAAACAATTCAAAAATGCCAAACCTTTTTGGGTTCATTAAATAATTTGAGCAGAAAAGAGTTTGAAGCCGTTTGTTGTCTCCTCTGCTTTTATCTTTTATTTGAGACTTTACCAAAGTTACTGAGATCTTAACTTCACACATGGTTTTTAAAAACGTGGAAACTAATGTTTCATTCCTGAGTTTCACTTTGGTTCAGGTTTGAAATGATTTTACTCTTGGAGGCTAAAATAATCTGTTCAATAATATTCAGTCTCGAGGAAGAACAGCGTCTGTGACTCGAGGAGAAAAGTCCAAACCTCTGATGAGGATGAAGATGATGAAGATGAAGATGATGATGTCACTGAACTACAACACACGTAAAGGACAGAAAGCCTGGAAGTGAATTAGAATCAAAACATTTTATTCACTTGCTGTCGTTAGAAAATATCAAGTTAACACATTCACGGCTGTTCAGACAACCAGGTGAACTCACACACACACTGTAGTGCAGCTGTGTGTGTGTGTGTGTGTGTGTGTGTGTGTGTGTGTGTGTGTGTGTGTGTGTGTGTGTGTGTGTGTGTTGTGTGTGTGGTGTGTGTGTGTGTGTGTGTGTGTGTGTGTGTGTGTGTGTGTGTGTGTGTGTGTGTGTAGCTGGAAGACTGAAGCTCACCTGGTTGAATTATTATTGCAGGTGAATCTTGGTTAGTTAAAGTTAGACTCTGATTCAAAGGAGCCGAGGCCGGTTTCTAACAGAAGAGAAGCGTGAGCGCCGAGAGGAAACACACAAGCAGCTGCTCGTGCTGACGTTACACACGTAGTGATCGTGAGGACTCACATCAAAGCACCTTCAACTCCTTCACATTGAGATGATGCACGTTAAACTGAGGTTCTTTAAACCGGCCGTGGATATAAAACGTGTCCATATGACAACTGTAGTGTTGTTAATCTAAAGTGCTGCTCGAGGCTCATCTGTCCCTTCCAGGCTCCCCCCCCCCAAGGCTTCAGGTTCTCGGGGGGGCTGGCGTCCAACTGCGAACCTGGGGCTGCGGCAGGAAACCGCCATTCCGAGGTGGTTTGCGAAACTGTCAAATACAGATGTGACGACTCTAAATGTTTAGTTATATCACTCGTCCTCCAACAACGACGCCATGAGTTGATTGATCACAAATTAATCTGCCACGATTTTCACCATCAGTTTCTCATTGTGAGTCGTTTCGTCAGAAGCGAATATTTTTGTCAGGAAACGTGTTCCGACCGAGAGATTGATCGGTTTCTGACAGACGTCAGTCACTGGAAGGGTTTGATTAGTTGTTTCAACAGATGCAGCCTCCGTTCATCTAATTATTATTATTCTAAATCAGCTGTGTTCATATAATAATAATAATAATACTATAATTAATATTTCATCACTGGCTGTCTCTCTAACTGATCCACCGCCACGCCTCCTGGTTTCTGTGTGAGGCTTCGAGACCAGAACGATGTTCTTTATTTCTCCTGTTTCTCGTTCTAATTGTGTTTCTGTTTCTGTGGCTGCTCGTCAGAGAGAATCAGGAGGACGCCTCCTCGTGCTGCTCCTCACTGCAGTGACGTGGAAGCAGCCGGTGGAGGTAAAGTTACTGAATGTGAAGGTGACGGGAGAAAACCAAGCAGCGGTAACTCTTCACGCTGACGTGATGCGTGCCGTCATGTGCCGTCATGTTGCCGTCATGTTGCCGTCATGTTGCCGTCATGTTGCCGTCGGACTCTCAAACAGGACCTTCCGTCTCAGGGGTCAGCGAACGCAGCCACAAGAGGTCGACCTCACAGGAAGTTGGTTTTTAGAGTGATGCTGGGGGAGGACTTGGCGGCGGGGTTAGCGCCGTTAGCTTTAGCGTTGACACTCTCCTGGTTTCCTTTGACAGCCGCTTCCAGGCGGGACTTGAGGTGAGGAGACGACGCGATGAGAGACCTGAGAGGAGGAGGACACAGAGTTAACCTGTGGATTCACCTCCAGCTCGACACCCTGGGAACATGAACGCTGCTGTGACGCCTCGTCAGACAGGAACATGAGCCGAGCGTACCTGAAGACGGCCGAGTGCTGGGGGCCGAGGCGCATCAGGTCCTTGAGCGCCGCCTCGTGGAGGGACCGCGAGGCGGCGGGGGCCGAGCCGAGGGCGTTTTCATCCAGCAGGAAGGAGATGAGGAGCGGCAGCAAGATGGCCACCAGCCGAGGGCCTGAGGGTCCGAAACAGAAGACGCATGGTGTTTTTAATTTCACTTGAAATGAAAGGAGTGAAAATATAGTTTGAAACAGAGATGGTTTTAGTTTGAAAAGGCTGTTTCAAAGTAAAGCAGTGGTATGGATGTCACGTGTTCTCCTCACGCTGGGACTCCTCCGCAGCCTGGACCAGCGCCTCCATGGCTCGAACCCCCTCCAGGACTCCCAGCAGCTCCTCCGGACTCTGAGGCCGACTTCTCTCCACCCTCTGAGCAGGAGTCACAGCATCAACACATCAACTCACTCAATGTAAAAAATACAAATAAAACTCACCAGGACAGAGCATCTGATTCAATCTGATATTTAAGACTTCGGTGATGATCAAGTCACAGATGTGAGTTCTGTCGATCAGTGAGATTAAACTCAGGTTCGACCTCAAGATGATAACGTTCGGAAATGTTCCCATTTAAAAAAATTAATATTAATTTAGAATACAAGACCGTCGGTTTATTTCTGTGGTTCAAACATTTAACTGTAGAAGTGACGGCAGACTGTCCTTAAGGTCCTGTGGTCTAGGGTGTGGCTGGGTCAGTACCTGGAGGAATCGAACCAGCGGCGGCCCGAGGGCCTGGATGTACGGGACGGCTACGCCCGGCTGAGCCTGGAACACGGACGTCAGCAGCTGAAAGCACCGACTCACAACCTGGAGGAGAGCGGGAGGATCGTTACCGTCACTCACAGCTCGAGTGAAGACTCAAAGGAAAAGAACTCTTAGAATCGTTCTACAGGCTCTTCAGCGTTTAACAGGAAGAACGTGATCTACACACGATGAGGTCGCTCGCTGAATGTACGTATACACGTGTACTGACCACCGGGTCCTTGGCGTCCATACTGGCGGTGAAGCGCTGCAGACTGAGCGCGTGCAGAGGCTCCACAGTGCAGACGTCAGGCCCAGCCGAGAGCAGGAAGACGGTCAGAGCTGTGAGGAGGAGGATCTGATCCACCACACAGTCCCCTGAACACACACAGACACACACAGACACACACAGACACACAGTTCAGAGCTGGACAATAAGTGTATCGCTGCCGTGGTCGTAGCGTGCGGCTCATACCAGCGTCCCACAGTCCCAGCAGTGTGTTCAGAGCAGATCTCAGCAGCTGGTTCCAGGCTCCTCGACTCTTCTCCTGTCGACTCATCGGACTCGTCAGCACAGACTTCAGAGCCCGAAGAGCCGCCTGGACCACCACCCCGGCCCCGCCCCCTGGGCCTGCCGCCGGGGCACCTGGGAGACGAGACATTCATGTATTTGCTGCGTGGAGCGATGGTTTGAACTTCAGACACTTGGATTGGTGTCGATCGACCGAGAGAAACGGAGACTTTAAAAATGTAGTGTGTGTTACCAGTGTGAGAGCTGTGCTGGTGGACCAGCTCCCTGAAGACGCCCAGCAGCAGGTAGAGGACGGTGGGCAGGACGGACACGCTGCCTGCAGGAGGACAAGCAATCAGAGCCCAGATACTGAGGAACTCATTTTATTGGTTTAATCATTCAGTTATTTTCTCAAATAAGGAAGTTGCATCAATTTGTTTTTACTAACAAATGAGTTCTTGGTTCAGAACAAAGCTCGAAGCTTTCAGTCGGTACCTCACCTTCAGGGGAGCAGACGGACGGCAGCTCCGACAGGACACACAGCGCCGACGCCACCAGGCGACAGTCGCTGTCAGTCAGACTCCAGACGGACCCTCCAGGACCTGAACACACACACCATCGATATATAGATATAGATATATAATATAATCTCTATATAAACACGACCAGCGACTGTATGTGAGAACAACCATATATATATAAAAATATAAAAGATGGATGACGTGTCCTTCTCCCACTCATACCAGTCGGACTGGTCCCGGCGAGTTTGGGGCTGAGCTGTGGGAGCTTCCGGACCAGCACACAGAGGCAGAGCTCCAGCGCTCCGAACACCAGCGAGCGTCCAGGAATCAAACCGCCGGTGTCCCGTCCCTCTCCGAACTCCGGTAGCGTCTCCTTCTCCGCCGCACCGTCGTCCACTGTGGAGCAAGTGTCACACGTACATGTGGATCAAGGAGGCTATTCCACACACAGTGCCCCCCCCCCTCCAGCTGTTTAGCCTTTACCCTCTGCACTGTGGCGTTTCTCCCTCACGTGCTCCTGAGCAGCCGCCACTACCTGCCGCAGTAAGTCCAACACGGCGAGCTGGACGGGCAGCGACTCCCTGGTCACCATCAGCCTGTGGAGGACGCTCAGCAGCTCCACGCTCAGAGCCTGAGACACAGATCACATTGTCAGAACCTCAGACGACCAGTTCCTCACGTTAAGACTGTGATTCAGGTACCTGGTCGTTTCCAATCTGAGCTCGTGGCCACGAGACGTCCAGCAGCGCCTGCAGAGCTCGCAGGCACGAGGTGATGTTCTCCATCTGGTCCTCGGAGTGCGGAGAACACAGGAACTCCACACTGACCCCTGCACACAGGACAACATCCTGTTCTTCAGCCTCAACAGGAGGAACACTACCAAACAACCCGATTAACAGGGGACATGCAGAAACCTCAGGGAGGAAAGGTTCTGTACCGAGGATGAAGTGAAGTCGGTCAGCGCCGACGTCCTCTGGACTCTTAGCTCCGCCCACAGTGTGTCCCATGGAGGTGGGTGTGGCCGGTCGGGACAGGTTCACAGGGGAGTCGTCTGACATCACGAAACCTGAAACACACATGTGACTGTTAGAGACCTGCCCACGTCCAGGAGGAGGAGGAGGAGGAGGAGGAGGAGGAGGAGGAGGAGGAGGGAGCAGGAGGAGGAGGAGGCAGGAGGAGGAGGAGGAGGAGCAGGAGGAGAGGAGGAGAGGAGGAGGAGGAGAGGAGGAGGAGCAGGAGGAGGAGGAGGAGCAGGAGGAGGAGCAGGAGCAGGAGGAGGAGGAGGAGGAGGAGGAGGAGCAGGAGGAGAGGAGGAGAGGAGGAGAGGAGCAGGAGGAGGAGGAGGAGGAGGAGAGGAGGAGGAGAGGAGAGGAGGAGGAGAGAGGAGGAGCAGGAGGAGAGAGGAGGAGGAGGAGGAGGAGGAGAGAGGGAGGAGGAGGGCAGGAGGAGGAGGAGAGGAGCAGGAGGAGGAGGAGCAGGAGGAGGAGAGCAGAGGAGGAGCAGGAGAGAGGAGGAGGAGAGGAGGAGGAGGAGGAGAGAGGAGAGGAGGAGAGGAGAGGAGGAGGAGGAGGAGAGGAGGAGCAGGAGGAGGAGCAGGAGGAGGAGCGGGAGGAGGAGGAGGAGCAGGAGGAGGAGCGGGAGGAGGAGGAGGAGGAGGAGGAGGAGCAGCAGGAGCAGGAGGAGGAGCAGGAGCAGGAGCAGCAGGAGGAGGAGGAGGAGGAGGAGGAGGAGGAGCAGGAGGAAGAGGAGCAGGAGGAGGAGGAGGAGGAGGAGGAGGAGCAGGAGGAAGAGGAGCAGGAGGAGGAGGAGGAGGAGCAGGAGGAGCAGGAGGAGCAGGAGGAGGAGGAGCAGGAGGAGGAGGAGGAGCAGGAGGAGGAGCAGGAGCAGGAGAAGGAGCAGGAGGAGGAGCAGGGGGAGCAGCAGCAGGAGGAGCAGGAGGAGCAGGAGGAGCAGGAGGAGCAGGAGGAGCAGGAGGAGCAGGAGGAGCAGGAGGAGAGGAGGAGGAGGAGGAGCAGGAGGAGCAGCAGCACTGACCTGTGCTGTGCAGCCAGAGGGAGGTGGCGTGGAGGATGGGAGCCCAGGAGGAGGAGTAATGAGCTCTGGCCTGATTCACCGTCTCCGCTGTGTAGAAGGAACCTCCTGGAAATAAAGTGTGTATTTATTATATTTGCTGCTTTTTGTTTGTTTCATTTTTTCTGAAAAAAATGAAACAGTTGAGGAAGATTTCTGCAACAATCAAGAACCAAAGACTCGTTTGAGTCTGAAGCTTCATCTGATCCGTTAGTTCTGGTTTCACTCTGTAATTTAGGGACTAAAGAATCCTGTCGTCATCACCTACGTGGGCGGAGTCTACCTATGCTTGACTCTGATTGGTTCAATATAATTCACATTACATAAAAACACACTGTGAAACAATCCCCCCCCCCCCCCCCCGACACCAGAAACCAATGAGTCGTGGCGTCGTACCGGCGGCAGGGAGCTGTGAGGCGTACTCCTGAGGCAGGGTCAGCAGGGCGTGGTCCTGCAGCGCCGCCAGCCACAGACGACTGAGCGTCGACAAGTCGGACTGGACCAACTTCAGCAGCCCCGCCCCTCCTGACTCGGGCCCCAAGCTGTCATTGGCCGTTGAGGAGACGGACAGGTCAGCCGTCCCACCAGGACTGTCCGTCTGTCCGCTTCTCTGAACGGCCACGATGTAAACCTGAGGGACAAGAGGACGCCACCTTCAGGTCCGTGAGGTCACAAACCTTCATCTTCAGTTCAGATTAAACCTGCTCAGGAAGTTATTAGTGAGTTTCTTCTGTATTAGTAACAACACACATCACCTGGTGGTATAATGTGCCTGTCAATCATCTAGAGAACGTGTTGTAATATAAAGATTCATTTGGACACATGGTTGTATCCCTCCACCACCCAGTGACCTTTGACCTCCCATCAAGTCCAACTGAATGTTTGGAACAAATGTCCAGAGCCATGTTGAGAGATCGTGTTCACAGCGATGGACGACCTGGAATCAGATTTGGTTCTGAGCACTTGGTGTCGCCGGCTCAGAGGAACTAAATGAATAAAGGCCTCGAACCCACCTCGGCCCACGCCTTCAGGACGGCCAGCGTTTCCATGGTCGCTGTGGCCTCATTGTGCAGCTGACTGACCGTGTCCGCCCCAACCTGGACTTTATCCAACGAGGAGGCCAGGAGCTGATGGACGCGCCGGAGGTCGCGGAGGTCGCTGACGACGCCGCTGGCAATCCAGGCGCTGCAGACCTGGAGCGGAGAGGATGGGGTCGGAGGGAACGGCAAAACATGATCATTTTCTAGTAACTCAGCAGCCAATCAGATGCACAGGATCGAGCGGGAGTCCGGATGATTGTCACGGTAACGGGCAGTCAGGATTATTTATGTTATGATCACCTGGCAGGCCTTGGCGGTGACGTCAGGAGCTGCATCAGCAGCGAAGGCTGGTCTGAGTGCAGCGCCAACCTGAACACACACACACACAGAAAGCAGAATCTCAGGGCGTGCTGCAAACAGAACCGTGTTCAGTGTGAGCGACAGTTAAATCTGACTGGTCCTACATTCGCCTGGTACTGCTCCAGGATCACATGACCGGGGAACTCCGGCTCCGGGATGGCTGAGAAGTGCCTGATGATGACCAGCAGGGTCTGGAGACCCGCCAGTCTCAGCTGGTCACTGTGATCCGTAGCCGCCATGAACGCCATGCGGACCAGGTCCCCGAGATGAAGAACGAGGAAGTCTGGGGAAAGACAGCTGAACGGTCACAGAGGTGTGAGACGTGGTCCAGAAACACAGACTGAGCCAGATCTTACCGGTGGACTCATTCAGTCGCCGCTCCTGAGCCAGAGCCATGTCAAAGTGAGCCGGGTCGTGGATTCACACTGCTCGATGATGCGACACACGCACGCCATGGCGAAGCGGCGCGTGCCCCAGCGCAGGGCCGTGAACGGACCTCCAGACTCCGGCCTGGCACTGAAGGCTGAAGAGTCGTCGTCTCTGCCGGAGTCGGCCTCCTCTTCCTCCTGAGTCGCCTCCACCGGAGTGAGACAGTCTGAGAGAGTGAGACGAATAAAGGTTCCTGTTGATAGCAACATATGAGGATGACTGAAGCGATTGATTTCAACTTACCAGTGGTTGCAGACAGGACGTCTTTGCAGAGTTTAAGCCAGTGTCCCAGCTTCCCACTGGTGGCGCTGGATGAGATCATGTGGACCAGAGTCTCCTGGATGTCCCTCCTCAGACCTGGATCCGACTCCCGGTCCATCAGGGTGAACAGAGCTCCCTCCAGACCCACTTCCTTTATCGTGACGTCTGCACAGGCATAGATCTTTAAAACTGCTGAGTGTCTGTGTTGCTGTCTGAGTGTCTGTGCGTGTCTGTGTTGTCTTATCTGTCGCGGTTGTTCTGTCGTTGTTGTCTGTCGTCTGTCTGTGCGTCTGTTCGTCGTGTCTGTCTGTCTGTTGTCTGTCTGTCTGTCTGTGTCTGTTGTCGTTCTGATGTCTCTGTCTGTTGTCTGCTGTTGTCTGTCGTCGTCGTCTTGTTGTCTGTCTGTCGTGTCTGTCTGTCTGTTGTCTGTCTGTCGTTGTCTGTCTGTCGTCGTCTGTCTGTCTGTCTGTCTGTCTGTTGTCTGTCTGTCTGTCTGTACTGTCTGTCTGCTGTCTGTCTGTCTGTCTGTCTGTCTGTCTGTCTCTGTCTGTCTGTCTGTCTGTCTCGTCTGTCTGTCTGTCTGTCTGTCTGTCTGTCTGTCTGTCTGTCTGTCTGTCTGTCTGTCTGTCTGTCTGTCTGTCTGTCTGTCTGTCTGTCTGTCTGTCTGTCGTGTCTGTCGTTGTCGTCTGTCTGTGTGTCTGTGTCTGGTCTGTTGTCTGTCTGTCTGTCGTCTGTCTGTCTGTCTGTTGTTGTCTGTCTGTCTGTCTGTCTGTCTGTTGTCTGTCTGTTGTCTGTCTTGTCTGTCTGTCTGTCTGTCTGTCTGTCTGTCTGTCTGTTGTCTGTCTGTCGTGTCTGTCGTTGTCTGTCTGTCTGTCTGTCTGTCTGTTGTCTGTCTGTCTGTTCTGTATGTCGTCTGTCGTCTGTGTCTGTTGTCTGTCTGTCTGTCTGTCTTGTCTGTCTGTCTGTTGTTGTCTGTCTGTCTGTCTGTCTGTCTGTCTGTCTGTCTGTCTGTTGTCGTCTTGTCTGTCTGTTGTCTGTCTGTCTGTCTGTCTGTCTGTCTGTCTGTCTGTTGTCTGTCTGTCTGTCTGTCTGTCTGTCTGTCTGTCGTTGTCTGTTGTAGTTGTCTGTCTGTCTGTCTGTCTGTCTGTATGTCTGTCTGTCTGTCTGTCGTCTGTCTGTCTGTCTGTCTGTCTGTCTGTTGTCTGTCTGTCTGTCTGTCTGTCTGTCTGTCTGTCTGTCTGTCTGTGTCTGTCTGTGTGGTCTGTCTGTCTGTCTGTCTGTCTGTTGTCTGTTGTCTGTCTGTTGTCTGTCTGTCTGTCTGTCTGTCTTGTTGTCTGTCTGTCTGTCTGTCTGTCTGTTGTCTGTCTGTCTGTCGGGTCTGTCGTGCTGTCTGTCTGTCGTTGTCTGTCTGTCTGTCTGTGTAGTCTGTCTGTCTGTCTGTCGTAGTATGTCTGTATGTCTGTCTGTCTGTTTCTGTCTGTCTGTCTGTCTGTTGTCTGTCTGTCTGTCTGTCTGTCTGTCTGTCTGTCTGTCTGTCTGTCTGTCTGTCTGTCTGTCTGTGTCTGTATGTATGTTCTGTCTTCTGTTGTCTGTCTGTCTGTCTGTCTGTCTGTCTGTATGTCTGTCTGTCTGTCTGTCTGTGTCTGTCTGTCTGTCTGTCTGTCTGTCTGTCTGTCTGTCTGTCTGTCTGTCTGTCGTCTGTTGTCTGTCTGTTGTCTGTCTGTGTCTGTCTGTCTGTCTGTCTGTCTGTCTGTCTGGTCTGTGTCTGTCTGTCTGCGTCTGTCTGTCTGTTGTCTGTCTGTCTGTCTGTCTGTCTGTCTGTCTGTCTGTCTGTTGTCTGTTGTCTGTCTGTTGTCTGTGTCTGTCTGTCTGTCTGTCTGTCTGTCTGTCTGTCTGTCTGTCTGTCTGTCTGTCTGTCTGTTGTCTGTCTGTCTGTCTGTCTGTCTGTCTGTCTGTCTGTCTGTCTGTCTGTCTGTCTGTCTGTCTGTCTGTCTTGTCTGTCTGTTGTCTGTCTGTCTGTCTGTCTGTCTGTCTGTCTGTTGTCTGTATGTCTGTGTCTGTCTGTTGTCTGTCTGTCTGTCTGTCTGTCTGTCTGTTGTCTGTGTTGTCTGTCTGTCTGTCTGTCTGTCTGTCTGTCTGTTGTCTGTCTGTCTGTCTGTCTGTCTGTCTGTCTGTCTGTCTGTCTGTCTGTCTGTCTGTCTGTCTGTCTGTCTGTCTGTCTGTCTGTCTGTCTGTCTGTCTGTCTGTCTGTCTGTCTGTCTGTCTGTCTGTCTGTCTGTCTGTCTGTCTGTCTGTTGTCTGTAGTCTGTCTGTCTGTGTCTGTCTGTCTGTCTGTCTGTGTCTGTCTGTCTGTCTGTCTGTCTGTCTGTCTGTCTGTCTGTCTGTCTGTCTGTCTGTCTGTCTGTCTGTCTGTCTGTCTGTCTGTCTGTCTGTCTGTTGTCTGTCTGTCTGTCTGTCTGTTGCTGTCTGTCTGTCTGTCTGTCTGTCTGTCTGTCTGTCTGTCTGTCTGTCTGTCTGTCTGTCTGTCTGTCTGTCTGTCTGTCTGTCTGTCTGTCTGTCTGTCTGTCTGTCTGTCTGTCTGTATGTCTGTCTGTCTGTCTGTCTGTCTGTCTGTCTGTCTGTCTTGTCTGTCTGTCTGTCTGTCTGTCTGTGTTCTGTCTGTCTGTCTGGTCTGTCTTGTCTGTCTGTCTGTCTGTCTGTCTGTTGTCTGTCTGTGTCTGTCTGTCTGTCTGTCGTGTCTGTCTGTTGTCTGTCTGTCTGTCTGTCTGTCTGTCGTCTGTCTGTCTGTCTGTGTCGTTGTCTGTCTGTCTGTATGTCTGTCTGTCTGTTGTCTGTCTGTCTGTTTGGTCTGTCTTGTGTCTGTCTGTCTGTCTGTGTCTGTCTGTCTGTCTGTCTGTCTGTCGTCTGTCGTCGTCTGTCGTCTGTCTGTCTGTCTGTCTGTCTGTCTGTCTGTCTGTTGTCTGTCTGTCTGTCTGGTCTGTGTCTGTCTGTCTGTCTGTTGTCTGTTGTCTGCTGTCTGTCTGTTGTCTGTCTGTTGTCTGTCTGTCTGTATGTCTGTCTGTCTGTCTGTCTGTCTGTCTGTCTGTCTGTCTGTCTGTGTCGTTGTCTGTCTGTCTGTCTGTCTGTCTGTCTGTCTGTCTGTCTGTCTGTCTGTCTGTCTGTCTGTCTGTCGTCTGTCTGTCTGTCTGTCTGTCTGTTGTCTGTCTGTCTGTCTGTCTGTCTGTCTGTCTGTCTGTCTGTCTGTCTGTCTGTCTGTTGTCTTTTCTGTCTGTCTGTCTTGTCTGTCTGTCTGTCTGTCTGTCTGTCTGTGTCTGTCTGTCTGTTGTCTGTTCTGTCTGTCTGATGTCTGTTGTCTGTCTGTCTGTCTGTCTGTCTTTGTCTGTCTGTCTGTCTGTGTCTGTCTGTCTGTTGTCTGTCTGTCTGTCTGTCTGTTGTCTGTCTGTCTGTTGTCTGTCTGTCTGTCTGTCTGTCTGTCTGTTGTCTTGTCTGTCTGTATGTCTGTTTCTGTCTGTCTGTCTGTATGTCTGTCTGTCTGTCGTCTGTCTGTTGTCTGTCTGTTGTCTGTCTGTCTGTGTCTGTCTGTTGTCTGTCTGTCTGTCTGTCTGTCTGTCTGTCTGTCTGTCTGTCTGTTGTGTCTTGTCTGTCGTCTGTCTGTCTGTCGTCTGTCTGTGTCTGTCTGTGTGTCTGTCTGTCTGTCTGTCTGTCTGTCTGTCTGTCTGTCTGTCGTTGTCATGTCTGTCTGTCTGTCTGTCTGTGTCTGTCTGTCTGTCTGTCTGTCTGTCGTCTGTCTGTCTGTCTGTCTGTTGTCTTGTCTGTCTGTCTGTCGTCTGTCTGTCTGTCTGTCTGTCTGTCTGTCTGCTGTCTGGTCTGTCTGTCTTGTCTGTCTGTCTGTCTGTCGTGTCTGTCTGTCTGTCTGTCTGTCTTGTCTGGTCTTGTGTCGGTGTCTGTGTGTTGTGTGGTGTTGTGCGTCTCACCCAGATGTGTGTTGTCTCTTCTCGGCAGCTCTTTGACCAGAGTCACTGCGTGTTCGGAGACCTCTAGCGCCTCCCGCTGGACGAGCTGCCGCAGACACGCCACCACCGCCCGACGGAGACACAGGTACGAGCTGCACAGGTTGGCCTAAAACACACACACACACACACACACACACACACACACACACACACACACGCACACGCACACGCACACGCACACGCACACACACACACACACAGACACACAAGCAGAGTTTCTACCTGGACGTCAGGTGAACTGTGTGAACAGATGTAAAACTGTGTTTCCTCCAGACTTTGGGCTTTAAGTTTTAATGACCAATAACTAATCATATCAAGTCTAACTTAAATATTTGTTCAGGTATGAAACTTTAAATAGATTTCCCTTGTGATTGACTGATACACTTTCTTTCTGACACAGTAAATAATGGTAAAAAGTGCCAGAGCTCAAAGTGTCTACAAAAAGGCCTTTGTGTTAATTTTCTGTATCACGCATTTATAAAATTCACGATATGCATCTTTGCCGTATTTGGAGGAAACACGGTGCAGTTGTTTTAAAGTTATACTGTCGGAAGGACGTAGGACAGAAAGGACACCGATGTTAATGAGTTAGCTGCGAAGCAAACAATGTGCCGGTAGAGGAAGTGACACCGTGTTCAGGCAGCGAAGGAATCGTTACCAGACTGGGAAAAGATTTAGTGCAACAGAAAACCGTTAAAAAGCCGTTAACATCTTTCAGAACAACAGAAAGCGGCATTAAATCAGTATTTCAGTAAAAGAACAAATCACAGAATCAATGTGCTGCTTGTCTCTTTCAGCACCGGCACCGGCACCGGCACCGGCACGCCTCCAACAGACAAGCAGCACATCTGGAGCGGCAGCTGTCTGGACCAGGTTTCCACCAGTGACGCTTCACGTGACCAACACCCGTTGTCGCTCACTTCTGTTGTAGTTGTGTTTACGTTGTGAGGCTTCTGCATTCATATTTTGCATTAACGTGCCACTGAAGTTTTGTAAATCTAGTGAAAGTTAAAAAATAATAAATCATACAAAAACAAACAGAAAGTGAGGACGTGTTTGTGTCTCCGCTCGACTCCACAGCAACAAAACCAAGTGTCGAGTGTTCAAAGGAAAACAGGAGAAAGAAACGGAAGGTGAGAGAAGCTTCAGGCCACAGAGACGACCTACCAACAAGGAATAATCCAACAAGATCTCCTGCAAGACACAAGACAGGGTCAAAACACACACACACACACACACACACAGACACACAACGCTCTGTTCGCTTCACTATCCAGAGAGATGACAGGGAATGTGCGCCCCTCGGCCCGGGGGCGTCCATCAGGTACTCACACAGAGAGCAGGGACGAGGCTGGCCAGGTTGACGTGTGAAGGGGAGAACATGTGGAGCTGCTGCAGACAGGAAATGGCTCTGGCCTGGACCAGACAGTCGGGACTGGCCTGCATCACCCCACATCCCACCAGACAGCTGGAGCGCAGAGAGGACACGGCTGCACCGTCACCTGACAAACACAACACCACAGGTCTCACTCAGGGACTTCCTCACACCCGGGTTCTGTGTCTGCAGGACGGGGGGACATACCCTGCAGGTCGGGGCCCAGGCAGGTGATGAGGGCGTGCATGCAGCGTCCCAGGCTGTAGTGAACCTCAGGGTGGGTGGGGGGAGCAGACAGCAGCAGCCGGAGCACCAGAGAGAAGGACGGCTCGGCGTGGGCCCGATACAGACCGCCGGACAGGTCGACCACCAGGGACAGACTGTGGAGAGACCAGGTCTGGACCCAGCAGGGACACAGGGCGTTAGGACATTTATTCTGGTGAGGTGATTGAGGGACGTCCAGAGGTAGATACAGAACAAACGTGTACCTGGACCTCCGGTGACGTGCTGTCCTGGCTCAGGGTGAACAGGACTCCCAGGCAGGTGGACAGGTGCTGAGGGGAGCTGATTCCTCCCGTGTGGCGGTGCAGCGCCCCCAGAGCCAGAGCGTAGCCACTGCGAGAGGCTGCGTCCCGAACCGCCTTCAGCCTGAACGGTCACCAACAGAGCGGTGGCCACAGCCACAGTTTAGTTTTCAACTGCAGGTGATTTCATACAATGATATTTGAAAGGGTTATAAATCCTTCAGTTCAAAAGGGCCGTCACAGCGAGGTCAGTGGCTCGGACCCACAGAGTGAGCCTGAGAGAAGAAATCATCCAAATCCATCATCAGATCTTAGAGTCACCGACTGACGCCTTCAAACACACGGTGACGCATCCAGACCAGTTATTTAAAGACCATTTAAGACTATTTCTAGTGTATTTTGCATCTTGTTCTCTGTGTACTGTGATTATTTTTTGCTGTTGTTAATTTTGGATCAAAGCCTTAAATCAAAGTGAGGAATTGGCTTCTGTGTCAAGAACACGTCGGCAAGCTGAACTAAAAATAGGACAGAACAAAGTCCCTGGAATCTAAAAACACATATTTCTCTCATGAGAAAGAGACGGATTTCTTTCAGTTTTACTGTCTCGATATTTACCCACATCCGCTTCCATATCTTCTATAGTCAGGAAACCAAACAGAGACCCCCCCACACACACAAAACTTTTGTCAATAAGCCAGTTTCCTCCGTCTCTGACATGATGACACGTCAAATGAAGACGAGGAAGAAAACTGTGAAGCTTCAGGATCAACACAAAACCCCCAGAAAGTTCACTAATATAACAGTTGCTGCAAAGCTTTAACTCATGATCCTCAGAACACACACACACACACACACACACACACACACACACACACACACACACACACACACACACACACACACACACACACACACACACACACACACACACACACACACACACACACACACACACACACACACACACACACACACACACACAACACACGATTATTATGTGCATCAGCACCAAAACACTGGAGTAGATTATGTTCGGCCTCTGCCCCGACGCAGAGTCGTCTACGTTCGCATCGCGATGCATCGAAGAAACGATTTGTTTCCCCACATGTAGTTTGAAGCCGGGTGTGTGACGCAGGCGCTCGCCTCCACTCACCTGTCGAAGCAGAGCAGGGAGACGGACACGGTGAAGCCGGGGTCTCCGACCACCTGAACCAGCCGGGCAAGACCCTCAGCAGCCAGGCAGCGCAGCAGCGGACTGTTGCTCTCCAGCGCCCCCGACAGGAGAGACAGCGCCGGGGAACGGATCTCCTCTGGCCCCAGAGAGCCCCGAATACTCCCCTGGTGCTGAGGAGGAGGACTCATTTCATTTTTTGTAGCTTCTACAAATTTACAAGGTGATCATTTCTCAGAGGTTTATGTTTTCCAGCTCGTGGCGGAATTAAACGGAATCAAAGTGCAACTACGGAACAACCAGGAGTGGAGAGACAACTCCAAAAGTATTTGTCCTGCACTCGGTCTCCAGATAAACCTCCAGTTTACTAATGTAGTACCTTGAGCAGACTGCAGAGGGCAGCACAACATGGGTCTGGACGGTCAGCTGGCGTTGACCCTTCAGCTGATTCACGGTTTCTACAAACTGCTCCAGTATCTTCACCCTGAAGAAGAAACACACAAACAAACACGATTTACAAACAGCAGGACAATGTGTGGAAGCTTCCCAGAGAGCGAGTGGACGTGTGGACGAGGTTTCTAACACGTGACGGACGTGAACTGGAAGAACACAAACATCTCAGGATGAAGAAGAGGAGCCGTACACGTAGAAGACGAAGACGTCACTTGGAAACACGAGGAGGTTCCAGATCTTCTGGTGCTGAGGGCCGACGCCGGTGTGGACGAGCTGTAAACAACAACACTGATCTTTCCACAGCAGAGTTTATACGTCATGTCCGGCCTCCTGCTGCTCTACAGGCTCCGCCCCTGCTGCTCTACAGGCTCCGCCCCTGCTGCTCTACAGGCTCCGCCCCTCGCCTGGATGTTCCCACATGTTCCTGTTTGAACGAGTCGGACCCGACAACCTGCTGGCTGCTGCGCAAACACCAACTAAAGTTCCTCGAGTTCATGTCTGAAAATGACTCAACCGTGTTTCTCTGGTTCTTTTTAAATCAATGAAGTTGGAGTGAAAGCGGTTTCATGTCAGAAGCAGAAGCTGCTTCACTGGTGCAGGGGACAGGTCAGTTACCTCTGAGCAGAGATGATGTGGGGGAAGACGGCTCCGAAGAGACGGACGGCGGCGGCGGTCAGGGCGACAGGAGGCGGAAGAGGAGCAGCAGGAGCTTCGTCTCCTCTCTCACACAGACTGAAGAGGTCGTTATCCAGAGAGCCCCCCCCCACACTGCTGCCGTGGAGCTGAAGCACAAATACAACCTTCACTCATTCGAACTGTTGTGTACACTCTGTGTCTCCAGGCTGCGTTAAATGTGTGAGACGTCACCTGCTCCTCCACATATCTGTGGTCGGCGTTGTGGAGGGCGGGGCCGACCAGCTGCAGGTCGTCGTGGTGACAGAGGGGGGGCAGCAGAGTGAGGTCGGAGCACGGCTGGTTCAGGTTGTCCTGGCCGGACAGATCAGTGACCAGCTGGTTCATCACCAAACCGAAGCTCTCTGCAGGAGGAGAGGAGCAGAGCTGAAGCACAGATCAGTGAAAGGAGAGGGAGGGAGGGAGGGAGGGAGGGAGGAGAGTTGTTACCCTGGTAGGTGTGTGGAGGCAGCAGAGCCAGCAGCTCGTAGACTCTCAGCCTGTAGACGAGGGAGCAGCTACGAACTGAAGTGCTGTGAGACCTGAGGAGAGCCGGCATCCTGGTGCACGCACAACACACACAACACACAACACACACACACACGACACACACGACAACACACACACACACGAGGAATCAACATGAGACATTTGATCCAATCAGCAGTTTGACTTGAGGCCAGAAGTTTCACAGTGCCGTTGACCTCGACCACCTGAGTCTAACCAGTTCACCCTAACCAAAAACATTACACCCACAACAAGCCTTAACCAATTAGGGACTGACTTGGTGAGCAGGGCCACGGCGCAGGCCAATGGCGTGAGCAGACGGCCAATGACGTCATCAGTGACGAGCTCCCTGCAGTGCAGCAGCAGGTTCTTCGTCGCTGCGCAGACACACAAACACACAGTTCAGACACACTCACGGCCACAATACTGAACTCTGTGTGTGTATGTTGTGTGTACTGACCGCAGAGCGCACCCGCACGTCCCTCCAGCGTAACCTGCCACGTGAAGTAGTCCCCTCGTCGCAGCTCCATCTCCTGCTCCCTGAGCGAGGCAGGAAACACACAGCGCCACAGGAGGAGGAGGCGGGAGAGGTGATGCTCCACTACAGCAGGGCCTGAAACACACACACACACACACACACACACACACACTCTGTTTGCTCAGTTTCTGTGAACGTACAAGCCCCTGCAGCCCTGAACTGTATCCATGTTGTTTTACCCAGAGTGATGAGAGAGGACACGAGCAGCCAGCCGGCCTGAGTCCGCTGCAGAGACATCCGACTGTTCTGAGCGGCCGAGCGGAGCAGATCTTCAGCCAGCGCCAGCACCGCCTGCACACAGATCCAAGTCCAAACATTTAGAGAGGAACCACCTGTTCAGTTTGTTCCAAGCTGCAGAAACTCAGGACCCGTCGGTGTCTGAGCAGCACGAGGATCAAATCAGTCAAAGAAAACATTCACAAGTAAAGTTCTTAGATTTCATTTGAATATTGATGAAAGTTCAGTTGATGAAACTGATGAGACGAGATCCACGAGTGAGAAGATGTCTCACTCGGTTGAGAAACACGTACAGGAACCACATCTTCGTTGGAGAACAACACTCACGCTCTTGCTGATCTCCGATCTGACACATGACTTTAGGAACAACGGGTAAACCGGTAGTGGTACACCAGTTCCACCTCGTCGCTGGTCCAAACAGAAACTTCATCCTCGTGTGTTTCTCGCTGTCGTGTCGGTGTTTCCGGGCGTGTTGCTATGGACACTGATTCAAACTGATATGAGCCTAAACGCCTCAGTGTTGTTCCAGAGTCGAGCGCAGACAGAACAGGAAGTGACAGAGACACGAACCCACAGCAGCTCAGTTTAATGAGTAAGTTCATTTCACCCACCTTGCCCTTGGTGTGTGGTATTCCCAGGGGGCAGTGTTGCACTGAGGCCACCAGGGCGGCGACAGCGGCTCCGTATCCGACCACGGCCTCGGGCGACGACTTCAACGCCATCAGACGCTCGGAGCAGCGGTCCAGCAGCATGGAGCACTGGGAAGGCATCGCCGTGGCAACGCAGCGCAGGCACCAGGCAGCGGCCAGGCGGGTGATGGAGACGGGGTGGAGGAGGACGGAGATCACCGTGTCCAGGAGAGCTGTATCAACACACACACACAGACACACACACTGTTCAGTGCACTCAAATTATACAGAGGGACATAATGAACTTCCTTCTACATTTAATATGAACGTGTGTGTGTTGTCAGACCTGTGCTGCTATCAGTGAGGAGGGGGGCTGCAGTGGATCCCAGTCCTCGAATGAGTCCTCCCAGTTCCAGCAGACAACAAACCAACACATGTTGACTGGCTGAGATTTCTGCAGCCGAAACTCTGGTCTCCACGTTCCCATCAGTCAGCGCTGCATCTAAACACACACAGGAGAATGGATGAGGAGCTGGAGTTCCTGTACACGGGCGGAGCTCGTCACAGTCTCGCCTCCTTGCTACTCACCAATAGCTCGTTTCTGTGAGGCCACAGCGAGGCACAGCTGTTTCACAGCGTTGGTCTGGGCCTTCTCCCCCAACAGGGAGCCCAGGGTGCTCCTCAGGATGAAGGAGACACAGCGGCGGGTAACCACAGCGTCGCCCGGCGTTTGTGTGGCTCTGCTGTGGGACGCCAGCTCCATCAGCACAGACAGGAAGGCCGGGAGGTTCGCCTCCAGCCAGGGCTTCCCAGGGTGGAGACGAAGACTACGCAGGCCTGAGGAGGAGGAAGAGGAGGATGAGGAAGAGGAGGATGAGGAAGAGGAGGAACAGTGAGATCTTCAATCTGCTCCTCAGCTGAATTCATCATATCCCACCTGAGTGACACCAATGCGGATATCCTTGCTGACAGAGCTCGTCCCCTTCAGCATGTCTCCACTGGCTCGGAGGAACCCCGCCCCCCCTCGCAGGAACCCCGCCGTCAACAAGTCCATCACCTCCTCCAGAGAGCTTCGACCCCGCCCACCCTGTCTGGGGGCAGCTGGGAAACAAGAGAAAACAAGAGTTCATGAATCAGCGTTCGGGTTCTCCCAGACGTTCTGGACCCTGCTCCTCTCGTTACCGGCAGGCTGCCGCGGCTCCACGGCTGCTGCCAGCAGCGTCCCCAGCAGTTTGGCCACGGACACTCGGACGTTGTGGTTGGACCCTTCGAAGGCTCTGAAGCACAGAGTGGCCACGTTCTCCAGCTCGCTGGTCCACAGGAACACCGCCTCCCTCTGCAGCTCCAGCAAACACTGATGAGAGACAGACACTTTGCTATAACTGATACAACCTGGATTTTTGAATAATGACAAACAGGAAGAATAACGAGTCACAGGAGACTCCACCTTTGTGGCGGCGCAGCGGACGGCCATGGACCGGTCCGTCAGACAGGTTCTCGCTGCCTTGTAGATGTCCCGGTGACACGGCACCGCGCAGACCCCCAGACCACGGAGAAGCTTCTCCACACTCAACATGATCTCGTACCGCCCCTGAGACTGAAGGACATATTCATCGCTTCGACACTTTAAACAAGGTTACAGTTGTTTACAAAAACTGAAAGATCGGATTTATCAGTGAACAAAACTAAACCTGCAAGAAAAGTCGATTGAAGCTGAACTGCTCTCAACCGAGAAAATGTTACATATAGTACATGCTGCCTATAGTACAGTATATATGTACTGTACTGTATATATGTACTGTACTGTATATATGTACATGTATATATGTGTGTTTTTAACGTCCACTCTTTATGCTGAGAACCTACAAACCTCTGCGCTCTTCATGGCCTTCAGCAGGTTGGTCAGAGTTTCTTTGAAGGAGCCAAGAAGCATCCGGCCGAGCTGCTCGTACAGAGCTCCGAGACACGCCACCGCCACCCTGAAACACAGAGGGGCTCTGACCTCCTTACTCAGAACAATCAAGGATCTGAATGATAACGTGTCTGTCACAGCCAATCAGGGCCATGATGGATAAGCAGGAGGGGGTGGGGGGGGGGGGGGGGGGGGTGGATTGATCTCTGGTGCTGTGTCTCAGTTCTGATACTCGAGAACAGAAACACAGCAGGAGGTTCTGGTTGAGAGAAACAAAGAAGAAGACTGAGAGGTTTGGCTTACTGGTTTCTGTTGAGAGAAACCAGTAAGCCAAACCTCTCAGTCCCCCCCCCCCCCTACGACCCAACAGGACGTTGTGACTCACAGCCGGGTCGGGAGGCCTGAGGGGAGTCGTCTCTGCTGCGGATGATGTCATTGCACCTATCCACTAATAAGCTGGCCGGCAAGGGGTCTCCCAGGCGGTAGAGCAGGGCCAAACAGTGGGCCAGCAGCCAGCGGGTCGGTGGGCCAGGAGAGCCAATCAGAACGCAGGACAGCTGCTCCACCAGGCGCCGCTGGTTCTGTCTGATGTCGGCCTGAACAGGTGGAGAAACACGTGACTCACAGAAAAGCCTCCTGGCGCAAAACTTTCATTTAAACTAATTAGTTGTCAAATTCTCTCGAACATGATTTTTGGAACAAGCGACAGCACAAGTGTTTTCATGAGTTTAATACGCGTCTCCTAAACTTCAGAGCCAACAAACACAAGGTCAAGGTTCTGCTCAGGTCCGAACAGCTAGTGTTGGTGTTTGACACCAGAACTCACCCTGTCAGCGGCCGGGAGCAGCTTCTTCAGGTGGTTCAGCCATTCGAAGATGAACTCTGCCCTCTGGTGTTCAGCCAGCTGGTTGCACGCATCCTCGTTCAGCAGGAGGCTGTGAGCTCGCTCCATCTTGAACCTCCTCCTCCTCTTCCTCTTCTTCTTCCTCCTCCTCCTCTCTCACTGAGGGAGACGACGTCTGTTCTCGGCCATTCTCCTAAACCCTGTTCAAAACAAAGGAGGGAGAAACAAGTGTTGTCACATCCATTCAGCACGAGGAGACCAGTCGATGCAGCTCCTCCAGCAAGTGGCTCCGCTCTACTTAACACACACAGACAGACACACACGTAGACTCCCGGGCCACTGCCTGAAACCTGTGATCTCCCTCTGACCACCAGGGGGCGACTCCTCTGGTAGTTCCTATAGAAGTCTATAGAAAGTGACTTCTCTCTTTATAACGTCAGTAACATTCAGGAGTTTGTCTCAGTCTCTAGTTTCAAGTCTTCTTCAAACAGCTGATGTTCATTTAGTGAGTTATGATCATTTAGAGTCAAACAGACCATAAAGCACCGGGTGTGTTGGGGGGGGGGGGGGGTACCACAGTGTGATTGACAGGTAGAACCGTCCAATGGGTGCAGCAGGCAGGTATATGTGGGCGTGTCCTCCAGGTCTCAGTCAGGCTCCACCCCCTGCTCCTCTATATCTGGTTTAATAAACTAAGAGGCTTCAGAGCAGCAGCTCAGGAACCAGCGAGCGGCGTCTCGGTGGTTTGATCCTCACTCCTCCTCAACAAGAAGCAAACAGAAGCCTGAAGTCTAAACGTGAAGAACTGGGTCTGGATCCCTCAAACGCGTGGGAACAGCAGCGAGCTCAGTGTCGGTCATTGGTTCAGGCCCCGGTGACATCACCAAGAACACCGTGCTGCGTTCAGGAGCCAATGAGGACAGCCACGCTCACGCTGGCATGGTGGACAAGCGGTGAACACACGTGACCTGAGAGACTTCGTGCATCAAATGAGAATCTGTGTGTTCTTGGGCCGAGGCGCCGGGCCTTTGTTTCACAGCAGACGGGACCGGAACCACAGCGAAGCAGAGACTGAGAGAATGTCTGAGAGCAGCTCATACATTATTCACGAGCCCGACTGCGTCCTCCATTAACACACAGTTCACAGACACAGCTCAAATAACAGAGTCCGGCAGAAAAACACTTTCCTGCAAAGCATCAACAGATTAATCTACTGCATCATAACAGCCTGTTTTTAAAGATAACCAGTCCACCATTAATCTGAAGATCTGTCCCTCGGTTAGTGGTTTGTTCTGTGAAATATAAATACCAAGCTGAATATGGTTGACGTGGCTGGAGAGGAAGAAAAGCAGCAAACTGATGATTTGCTAATTCATTTCTCTCAGAGAAGCTAATCAATAAATCTGTTTTATCAATTACTCTGCTGACGATTTCCCCCAAGTCGTGGATTCATAGTTTGGCCTCGTGAGCTTCAGCTTCCTGCTTGAGGATCGACTTCCTGATGTTTGAATGAAGAGGGTCAGTTCACATCAAACCCTTCTTCATCATCATCATCATCGTCATCGTCACAAACCTCATGTTTCTGCTCAGTTTGAATTGTATTGACAATAATAATATTGATAATTGGTCTCAGGTTGGTTCTGTTGGGCTCCAGCAGCTGACAGAGGTTCATCAGATCCACAGATCCTCTCAGAACACGAGGTCATGGTTCAAGTGTTTTCAGTCCAATCCAACAACTGAAGCAACATGGCTGCTCTGCTCCTGCTCCTGGTGTCTTCAGCTGCAGCAGCGACCAGGAGGACATCGAACTGAACTGTTCACATGTCAGAGTCACACTCGGATTTCATCTGTGTTAACTTGAGCACTGGTACAAGGAACTCACCAGAACAGAACACACCAGAGTCACACCGGAGACTGACAACAGTAGAGAGACACCAGAGAGACAAGAGACACACCAGAGAGACACCAGAGAGACAAGAGACACACCAGAGACACACCAGAGAGACCAGAGACACACCAGAGACACACCAGAGACACACCAGAGACACACAGAGACACACCAGAGACACACCAGAGACACCAGAGACACACCAGAGACACAGAGACACCAGAGACACCGAGACACACCGGAGACACCAGAGACACACCAGAGACACACCAGAGACACACCAGACACACACCAGAGACACCAGACACACCAGACACACCAGACACACCAGACACACCACAGACACACCAGACACACCAGACACACCAGAGACACACCGGAGACACACCAGACACACACCAGAGACACCAGAGAGACAAGAGACACCACAGACACACCGGAGACACACCAGAGACACACCAGAGACACACCAGAGACACACCAGAGAACACAGAGACACCACAGACACCAGAGACACCAAGACACACCAGAGACACACCAGAGACACCACAGACACACCAGAGACACCAGAGACACCCAGACACACCAGAGACACACCAGAGACACCACAGACACACCAGAGACACCAGAGACACCAGAGACACACCAGAGACACACCAGACACACCGGAGACACACCAGACACACACCAGAGACACCAGAGAGACAAGAGACACCACAGACACACCGGAGACACACCAGAGACACACCAGAGACACACCAGAGACACCACAGACACACCACAGACACACCACAGACACACCAGACACACCAGAGACACCACAGACACACCACAGACACACCACAGACACACCACAGACACACCAGACACACCAGACACACCAGACACACACCAGAGAGACCAGACACACCAGACACACCAGACACACCAGAGACACACCAGAGACACACCAGAGACACACCAGACACACCAGAGACACACCAGACACACCAGACACACCAGACACACACCAGAGACACACCAGACACACCAGACACACCAGACACACCAGACACACCAGAGACACACCAGAGACACACCAGAGACACACCAGAGACACACCAGACACACCAGACACACACCAGACACACCAGACACACCAGACACACCCGGAGACACACCAAATCCACAAACCTTCTCCTTCTCCTCCTTCACCTCCTTCTCCTTCTCCTCCTTCTTCTTCTCCTTCTCCTCCTTCACCTCCTTCTCCTCCTTCTCCTCTCCTTCTCCTCCTTCTCCTCCTTCTCCTCCTCCTCCTTCTCCTCCTTCTCCTCCTCCTCTCCTCCAGGTGGCGGACTGTGTGGCTACCGTCCGGGCGCTTCCCCGCTCAGCTACCGGCCGGAGTTCGAGCCTCAGACTCGGATCAGAACGCGGGCGTTGACCCAGTGGAGTCGCTGGAGTCGCTGGTCGGAACCGGAAGGTGTCCGCACCTAAAGGGTCCGGTAGAAAAGTTTCTCTCAGTTTATGTTGACGCTGAAAATGTTTCCTGATCCGAGTCCAGCGTCAAGTCAGCGTGAACACACCGAGCGCACATCCGGTCACCGGCTCCTTCTTCACAATAAAACCCCACATCTGCGTTTTATTTTGAGAGCTCTACGAATTCAAATGTACGAATATTCTGTCAAATATAAATATTAATGTTCTTTACTGCTTCTCAGTATTAAAGCTTACACCATGAACATATACAAGAGAAATGTGTTTGAGTTTAATGAACAAACATGAAGACAAATAAACAAAGGGTTCGTTATCGTGTTTGAAAACACGATTTACACATGATGATAACTGTCAGAGCTTTTTGTACAGTTGTTACACTAAATATTGAACTTTTTAAAAGTTTGTTTGTTAATATCTGACTTCCGGTCTTTCTCCCACTAACGCTGCTGATACAAAATCAATGTCGAATCATCGTCAACTGAGTTTAGTCTCACAGGCTGAATTCATTCATCAGTGCACAAAATTGCATAAAAAGCATAAAACAACTTTTAAATATGCTTCAATAAGCGTCTTTGTGAATTAATTTAACAAACTATATATGAATTTTAAGTAATTCGATATTTGATACTTTAATAGTTGAGAAAAAGAGAAATCCTAAAAAGAAATACGAATAAAAATATGAACAATTTCTACTGAGATTTATAATAACATAATACAGTGTGTATCGTGTATGTGTGTGTTGTGTGTGTGTTGTGTTGTGTGTGTTGTCTGCACAGCGGACACACGTTTGCCTGTCAGTCCAACTAAGGGTTAAATCCTCAGGCCGCTCGGTCGATGGTCGAGCAGCAGCTGCGGATCCAACATGTCGGTCGGTTCTGGAAGTTTCTCCCGGTCCTCCGTCCCTCTCTGTCAGAGGGATCCGCTCCAGCTGTGCCTGTGAGCGGGCCCAGTGCAGTCGGTGCCCCGGCGGTGCGTGCGGCTCGCCGGCGGAGCTCCAGGATGTTCGGGTGTCTGGTTGCGGGTCGGCTGGTGCAGACCGACGCGCTGCAGGTGGCTCCGGACAAGTTCGTGTTCAACCTGCCGGACTTTGACAACGTGAACCACGTGGTGGTCTTCATGCTGGGCACCGTGCCGTTCCCCGCCGGGACGGGCGGCGCCGTCTACTTCTCCTTCCCGGACCCGGGCGGCGGCGGCCCGGTGTGGCAGCTGCTCGGCTTCATCACCAACGACAAGCCCAGCGCCATCTTCAAGATCTCGGGCCTGAAGCCCGGGGAGCGCGGCTCCGGGCCGCAGCCCTTCGGCACCGGGGCCGCCTCCTCCTCCGCGGCCCCCTCCGTGGCTCAGGTCGGGGTGTCGGTGGAGCCTCTGCAGCAGCTGGCCCAGGAGATCCCGGTGTCCAGCGCCGCCGTGTCCTCCGTGGACTCCTTCCTCCACTTCACCCAGAAGATGCTGGACAGTCTCTACAACTTCTGCTCCTCCTTCGCTGTGTCGCAGGAGCAGATGACTCCGAACCGAACCGAGACCTTCATCCCGTCCAGCTGCCTCCTCCGGTGGTACGAAAACTTCCAGAGAAGGCTGGCGCAGAACCCCAACTTCTGGAAGTCCTGATGTCAGAACCCCAACTTCTGGAAGTCCTGATGTCAGAACCTCTGGAAGTCCTGATGTCAGAACCCCAACCTCTGGAAGTCCTGATGTCAGAACCTCTGGAAGTCCTGATGTCAGAACCTCTGGAAGTCCTGATGTCAGAACCCCAACTTCTGGAAGTCCTGATGTCAGAACCCCAACTTCTGGAAGTCCTGATGTCAGAACCCCAACTTCTGGAAGTCCTGATGTCAGAACCCCAACTTCTGGAAGTCCTGATGTCAGAACCCCAACTTCTGGAAGTCCTGATGTCAGGGGCCCAACCTTCTGGAAGTCCTGATTTCAGGGGCCCAGAACCTGAACCTGTCGACAAACTGCCAGGAGCCTGGAGGTTCAGACCAAAGACTGATCTTGGGTCCACTGAGCCGACAGATTCTGATCTTCAGCTCTCGTCTGTTCCAGGAAACTGTCTCTAACCATCAGATCTATAAACTGTGATCACAAGTTATCATCACCCACTTATTCTTTATATTAAATCAGATTATTATAATAATCAATAACCAGCATCATCAATAAAGGGATTATTGACACTCATTATTGTGGAACCATTTAATCCTTTGAGTCGTGCAGGAGGAGGATTTAACACAACCTGGCAACCGGACACCTTTTAATGCTCCAAGATAATAAATCAATTAAAGATTTATTGACACACGGACTGTTTATTGTGTGTTTGTGTGTGTGTGAAAAAAGTTGTCATACTTGTCATTTTCAAACCTCACCACAATATTACAAAAATATTATTACACACATTTAATCACATGTACGTATGGATATGTAAACATACACGTGTATTACATATATATTACATTTATCCTTGAAACAAACATTTCTAGACACGATTCAGATGCTACAGATAATAACAGCTGTATCTTTAAAAGGCTTTTAAGAGTAAGAACTGAGAAGGATAATATAGTACAATTATAAAAAGTGCATTGTTAAAGTATTGGGCATTTAACATGGTCTAAATTACTTATATATATATATATATATATATAATTTACCTTGTATTTATTACAATTAGACTTAATGATGCAACACTTTCAGAAACAAACCCTGAATTCATTCACTAAATTTAGTGTGTGTGTGTGGTGTACTGTCAGGCTGCATCCACCAGGGGGCGCTACAGGATGGTGGTGGTGTCAGGAGCCTGCAGCTACACTGATTTTAAAAAGACAAACAGAAGAAAGACAGATTCTTGGAACTCAACGTGTTGGAATCAAATCCTGAGTTAATTCGGACCCGAGGCCCGACGGCTTGAACATCGACCTGTTCTGGAGTAATCGGAAATGGGCGTGGCTAAATGGCTCAACAGCGCCCCCTAAGACGCAGCAATTCCGTCTCGTTCAACCCGTCGTCACGTGTATCATGACCGGGCGGGAAGAAAGGGTCCTGGCACCAATTTCATTTACGCAACAGGAAGTCGGCCATTTAGAATGCTGTGCCCATTTTGGCCGTTTTACACGTCGTGTATTTTAACAAACTCCTCCTACAGTGTGACCGTGGCGTGGCGTCTAAGTTTGATGGTTTCGCCAAAAAAGAGGGATTTATTATAACTCCTCTGTCCAATCATTCTCCAAACTCATTCACACGATCACAATGGCGGCCTGAACAGATCCATATGTCAATATGGACTCATTGTCACAGCGCCACCTGCTTGTGACCGGAAGTGACATGTTTTATACTTTGATGCTGGCTGGTCAGATCACACAAGCTACAAACCGTGTAAACATTGAGGTGCAGCGAAGGTTGATCCATAACTCCAGTTTGCATCGTCCTATCACCGCCAAACTTCTGTCACATGATCAGAGTCCAGGCCTGAACAGCTCCATGTGTCAATATTAACTCAGGGTCAGAGCGCCACCTACTGATTCGCCATGAAACAGGATTTTTGTGTGAAAGATATTTAATGAATACTTAGAATATTAAATGATAAAATACATTTATTTCAAAGATATTGCAAAGAAACAGTCGTGCATGAAATAACACAGGAAATGAATACGGTCATAATAATTAGTGGGCGTGGTCCAGTGCTGCGTCGGATGCAGGAAGTGACGTGTATCTTTCCCCATGTGCACAAAACGCACCCAACCCGGAGCCGCGGCCGCATCAGGTCCCGATGTCGCAGGTTCTCGGGCCGCACAGTGCTGCTCGCAGCCTGAGTTTAACATTTTGATTTGTTAATAATTAATAATTAACTAGATGAGACTAAAACCTGTTACATGTTGTGTTTGGTATAAACAGGTTTAGATTCCAGCTCCACACAGGAAATGATCTAATGTGGGTAGGTTAAGACCTGGTCCTGGTTAAGGTCAGAGGTGGGTAAGTTAAGGTTAGTGTTAGTCTGACCTGGTCCTGGTTAAGGTCAGAGGTGTGTAAGTTAAGGTTAGTGTTAGTTGTGACCTGGTCCTGGTTAAGGTCAGAGGTGGGTAAGTTAAGGTTAGTGTTAGTTGTGACCTGGTCCTGGTTAAGGTCAGAGGTGGGTAAGTTAAGGTTAGTGTTAGTCGTGACCTGGTTAAGGTCAGAGGTGGGTAAGTTAAGGTTAGTGTTAGTCGTGACCTGGTCCTGGTTAAGGTCAGATGTGGGTAAGTTAAGGTTAGTGTTAGTTGTGACCTGGTCCTGGTTAAGGTCAGAGGTGGGTAAGTTAAGGTTAGTGTTAGTCGTTGACCTGGTCCTGGTTAAGGTCAGAGGTCAGAGGTGGGTAGGTTAAGGTTAGTGTTAATCGTTGACCTGGTCCTGGTTAAGGTCAGATGTGGGTAAGTTAAGGTTAGTGTTAGTCGTTGACCTGGTCCTGGTTAAGGTCAGAGGTGGGTAAGTTAAGGTTAGTGTTAGTTGTGACCTGGTCCTGGTTAAGGTCAGATATTAGGTTCAAGAGTTAGAATAAAGTTAGAATAAAGTTTAGTTTCGGGTTAGGTTCTACCATTATGCAAATGAGTTTCCTCACTGAGATAGATGTGTGTGTGTGTGTGTGTGTGTGTGTGTGTGTGTGTGTGTGTGTGTGTGTGTGTGTGTGTGTGTGTGTGTGTGTGTGTGTGTGTGTGTGTGTGTGTCCATGCTGCGTCACAGGGGCGGTGCCCTCAGGTACACTCACCAGCAGCGGTCAAACACGCACACACGCACAGAGGAGGCAGTGTTTTCTCGGCTCCATACGCGCGCACTCTCCTCAGCCTGAAGGTCGAGTCCCGCAGAAAGAACCGGAGGAGGCACCGAGGTTCAGCGGAGGAACCACCGGAGGAGCAGCGGAGGAGCCACCGGAGCAGGAGCAGGAGCAGCGGAGGAACCGGAGGAGGAGCAGCGGAGGAACCAGCGGAGGAACCGGAGGAGCAGGAGCCGGATGTTCAGCTGGGTGAAGCAGGAGCAGGGCCGGAGCCGGGAGGGAGAGATGTACCAGACGGTGACCGAGGGGCTGCAGAGCCTCTACACCAGGAAGCTGCTGCCGCTGGAGGAGACCTACCTCTTCCATGACTTCCACTCCCCGGCCCTGGAGGCCGCAGACTTCCAGAGCAAACCCATGGTGCTGCTGGTGGGACAGTACTCCACCGGGAAGACCACCTTCATCAGGTACGAGCCCACCGTGCGTTAAACAGGAAGCAGCGTTACCCGCTGTTACACCAGACCTCGTTGACAAACCTCACCATTCAACACTCTCTCGCCTTTAGACGAGTTTCCTGAAGTGGGAGAACTTCCGGCCACATGTCAAACCGATGTGTTGGGTCTGATGTTGAGATCGGCTGATGTTTAATCCACCAAAACCAATCTGAGTTTAGGAAAAGTTATATTTTAAATGCTGTTCTTGGTTCGTTCTCTCTGTTCACCTGAGCAGGAACAGATGGAGGAACAGATGGATAAGACTGAAACGGTCTCTAATGATTCTATAGTTATTAACTACAAGATGAAATGAGCCTGTTGAAGTAACTCTGGCTCATTTACAGTCAATCTGTAGCAGGTGCAAAGATAAATGAATAACAGAAAGTATGTCAAAGATAAATGAATAACAGAAAGTATATCAAAGATAATAAGAACAGAAGAAAAGAACATTTCATTCTCACACTATTTCTCATTAGAGACTTTTCCAAATATATCTCAAGTGTTTTTTGAATCACTGAACTTAAGGGTCTTGGAATGATCTTTAAACTCGAGCACAAACAAGTTGAAGTGTGTGGATATGTATTTCCATCCTTGTAGTTCATTTCCATATTCTCAGTAGTTTTACACTGTGTATAGTTTGTTAGTTACACAGAACTCCCCTCCATCAGCTGTTGGATCAGTGCTCACCGACCACACTGTACTTGGTGGAGCTTTATACCAAATATCATACAATGTGCATAGTTAAGGCTCTTCCACTTATGGATAAGAACATAAAAGTGTCAGCGCTCTGTCTAGATGAGTCCAGTCTTCTTCGGCTCATTGAATCCACCAAATCTGCATTTAGGAAACCTGTGAGTTGTTGATCTCTCTGGTTCCTGGTGACGTCCCTTCTCCTTGTGCTGTGGCAGCTGTGATGTGAGCCACAGACAAACATCAGGACATGTGAATGAAGGACTCAGGGGTCAGCCGCTCCGGGGAACTGCTCATGTTCCCTCAGTAAATGAAAGGGTCTCCGCTCTTTACAGATTTTAAAGTGTGGCTGATGTTTTCATGCACCTGCTCGTGTGTGAGCTTGAAGACCCATTGAACCGGCTCCAGCGCGACAGGCTCAGGTCACTGCTGTGGAAATCTACTGTGACTCATGTGTATGTTGTCATAATGTTTGTGAAGTTCACAGCTCCGTGGTCAGCTGAGGCTCATGGGTACTGTAGTTTGCACAGAGGCTTGAGTGGCGCTGTGAAAGCTGCTGTGGATCATGGGTAACTGATCTAGTTCAGGACGGAGACGTCAGAGCTGAGGTTTGGTTTCTTTGCTAAAATAACAGAAGAGAGTTGGCTCAACAAACAAAGGCACAAACACCCACGAGCAGCACTCCACCTGTACGTGGCTCCTACAGCTTGATGCACACATGTTTAGAGTCAACATGGCCGACGGCTTCTCAGGGAATCCACCGTGTCCAACCCGGAACCTGCGTGCGTGTGAGAACCCTGCTGCCTTATCTCTCCGACCACATGACCAGCTGTCTGGGGTGTGATAGTAAACGGCCGTAGCCATAGTTCATGTATCATTTCTGTGCCTCAGTGAATTCAGTGTTTATTACAAATTAATGAACAAACACATCTTTTAGTCACTTTTATCAGAAAAGTCTCTGGAAATAGTAAATGAAACTTTTGGTTTTGGGTTTGTCCGTCCGTCGCATTGTTGTGGACGAGAAATCTCAAGAATCAAATCTCAAGAACACGTCGAGGGAATTTAATAAATGTGGAACAAACATTCACTTGGACTCAAGGATGAACTGATTAGATGTGAAACTATGTGTTTTTGGCCCCTGATCCGGATATTTCACATTTTTCTTTGAGGGTATTTCTTATAATGTCCGTGGTGAAAGGTCACTGTGACCTCATGAGTCTGGGAATCATGAGCTCAGCTGAAGTCCTGTTTTCTGCCTGGAGGCTGGCACGTCGTCACGAGTTACAGAGCTGATCAACCCCCCCCCCCCCCCCCCCCCGCTGTTAAAGCCACTCTGGGGGGGGGGGGGGGGGGGGGGGTGCAGAGAACAGTGCACACACACACACACACATGTTTGTGTGTGTGTGTGTGTGGCGTGCACATAGGATGAAACTAGAGGAGCCTGAACAGATACTGACAGATCACTGATCGTGATGAGGACAGAACCGAGGTTCTTCACTGCAGGAGATGATCGGTGGGAAGCAGCTGCAGGTGCAGCGGCTTGTTTGAACCGGTTCATTTCTGACTGACGGTAACTGGGTGTGAAGTCAGTTCACGTTACACAAGCTTCACAGGAAGGTTCAAATCAGACTTAGATCCTGTGATTCTGTCGTTTAACCAGCGTCAGTTTGAGATTGCGTTGTCAGTGCAGCTCACGGTGCACAGACACACTGACTGGACTACAGACCAGAGTGTTGGGAGCTGCACAGACACACTAACTGGACTACAGACCAGAGTGTCGGGAGCTGCACTGACACACTGAACTACAGACCAGAGTGTCGGGAGCTGCACTGACACACTGACTGGACTACAGACCAGAGTGTCGGGAGCTGCACAGACACACTGACTGGACTACAGACCAGAGTGTCGGGAGCTGCACAGACACACTGGACTACAGACCAGAGTGTCGGGAGCTGCACCATCAGAAGAAGGTTACAGAGTCACGCGTTCCCACCTGGATCCACGACCGCAGAGACAAGCTGCGACCTGCAGACTGAAGTCTGACGCAAGCACTTCTGCTGGAGCTGGATTTATTTATTACTGAGGTCAAATGAAGGTTGTGTGCGACCTTCTGTGAAGCCAACACATCTGTAACCCCTGTGTGTGTGTGTGTGTGTGTGTGTGTGTGTGTGTGTGTGTGTGTGTGTGTGTGTGTGTGTGTGTGTGTGTGTGTGTGTGTGTGTGTGTGTGTGTGTGTGTGTGTGTGTGTGTGTGTGTGTGTGTGTGTGTGTGTGTGTGTGTGTGTGTGTGTGTGTGTGTGGCCCCACCCTGCCCAGAGGAATGCTATGAATCATGGGAACAGATTGCCAGTAAAGTGCACACTTGACAGATTCCTTCTTCTTCTCTGAAGTGAAAGCAGCGGAGTTGAAGGTCCAATGAGCGGCTCCACACAGAGGCCGCTGCGTGCTCTCTGATTGGTCCACTCAGAAGGTGGAACATGTGGTTTATGTTTGGTGTGGAGGTGTTTTTTCTGCGTGTGGACGACGATGAGTTTGAGCGACTGACATGTTGGAGAAGAAGTTTCCTGCTCCTCTCCCTGAAGGTCGTTGGAGGCGGAGTTCCAGTGTCAGCTCCTCCTCCCAAACCGCAGCTGATAACAGAAACTCTCCATCCCAGTGAAAATCCTCCTGCATCAGCAGCTCAGTGAAAACATGACGACTGATGATGACTAAACTAAACCGTTCATTGTCTCTGGTAGTTTCCATCTATGGCTTGTTCTCTCTTGGACGTCCATGTGGATCTGTCAGGACTTTGACAACAGGAAGCCAGAGGACAGACACTCTGCAGCCATTTTCCATCTCTTCCTTCCTTTCTCACTTGTCTTCAACAAGGAAAAGCATGTGAGAGGTTGACGAGGTCGACGTGGAGATGAAAGGACAGGAATTCAGTTCTGTATTTCCAACGTGGCTTCAGAGGAACCGGTCCTCGGCCTGTCTGAGCCAGCAGGTCCCTCTCAGAGGACATGGGGCTGCTTGGGTCACACTGACCAAAAACATTTCTGAATAAATGACATGAGATCAACAAACCTTTGTCGTGTCTGTGCCGCTCCCCCCAGGTACCTGTTGGAGCAGGACTTCCCGGGAATGAGGATCGGTCCAGAGCCGACCACCGACGGCTTCATCGCTGTGATGTACGGCGAGAATGAAGGTGTCATCCCCGGCAACGCCCTGGTGGTCGACCCCAAGAAACCCTTCAGGAAACTCAACGCGTTCGGAAACTCCTTCCTTAACAGGTACACACACACACACACACACACACACCACACAACACTATCCCATGGTGTCATATGATCAGTTATGGTCATTCTTCAGAATGTGATATAAATGACATTATTAGAATATAAAGAGTGAACATTGACTGATCAGGGATTCTTCAGTGTGTGTCAGCCCCTGATCCATTTGAATCAGAGGTCATTCCGCTGACGGGTCCACAGCTGCTCGACCAGCAGCGCCGCTCCAGCTGTTTCTGAAGCTGCTCTCACAACAATAATGTACATGAAGACTCAGTCGGGTCCAGAGCTCATCACAGGACCTGTTCCCTTCAGATAATGGGTCGGCCTCGGTCCTCGTCTCGTTAGGGACATCACAGATCATCAGACGCTCAGCTGCAGCGTCATGTGCTGTAGAGACTCCCGGTCGATGTGAGTGAACAGAACAAAGGCTGCACCATGTGACTCCCTGCACACGGGAGGTCTGAACCTTCACCCTCTCGTTCAAACACATCCAGACTGAACTGAAATCCAGGTGTGAACTCAAACTGTATCTGGAGAATCGTTCACAGCCCTGTGAGCTCATTGATCCATTCAGTAAATGTTTTTCTGACTGAGACGATATGGGAATTTATGTAGAATTGCACCAATAAGCAGAATTGATCATGTCATCAATAAAATCATACTAATTCACGCACACACACACACACACACACACACACACACACAGTCGGCTGTCAGAGTTCAAATCAGGGGTTTAAATTTAGTTAAAAACACAGTTGTCCAAACCTATTTCCTCTGTCCAGAAATATTTCTAAGAGGAAGTAGAGAAATAGTTGACACTCAAACTGTGTGTGTGTGTGTGTGCCCCCCCCCCCCCCCCCCGAGGCATTTCTCTCACCAGGAATCCCATCTCGTCCCTGTTGGTGCAGTGGAGGAACTTTCCACAATAAGTTATTGTTTCCAGGGGGAAGTGTGTGTGCGTCACCACGTGTCAGAGCGCTGGTTTTGTTTTTTCCCGCTGCCACTAAAGCTCGGACACGCCAGGAGATTTATATCTGCTGTCGTCTGTCGGCCAAAATTAACTCGGTGCTGGTGGGCGTCCACAAAACCTGTCAGGGTTAACGACTGGAGACAACAACAACTATATGATGCTACTGCAAATTCAAGTTTCTATATTTATATTTCATTATATTTATACTCACGCTGTGTGTGTGTGTGTGTGTGTTTCAGGTTCATCTGCTCTCAGATGCCCAATCAGGTTCTTCAGAGCATCAGCATCATCGACACTCCTGGTATCCTGTCAGGAGAGAAGCAGCGAATCAGCAGAGGTATGAGCCGTGGGTTTTATAGTGAAACACACACACACACACACACACACACACACACACACACACACACACACACACACACACACACACACACACTAAGTGTGTGACTAAGTCATCATCCTGTGTTGTGTAACAGTCCTTGAGATTCTTTCACTTCCTCATATTGTATCAGAGCAGTCGTTCACTCATCACTCAACATTGAGTCTAATTACAGGTCAGAGGTCACCACGTCCCCCCACACACACACACACACACACACACACACACACACACACACACACACACACACACACACACACACACACACACACACACACACACAACATAGCTATTAGCTGCTAAAGCTACGTTCTGGATGCTATGAGCTCGACACCACGGCCGTCCTGAGCTGTTTGAACCGTCAGCACATGCAGCCGGAGCTGGGACAGCAGGAGACAAGCATGTCAGAGGACATGGAGGGACAGGAGAGGACATGGAGGGACAGGAGAGGACATGGAGGGACAGAAGAGGACATGGAGGGACAGGAGAGGACATGGAGGGACAAGAGAGGGACATGAGAGGACATGGAGAGGACATGGAGGGACATGAGAGGACATGGAGGGACAGAAGAGAGACATGTAGGGACAGGAGAGGGACATGTAGGGACAAGAGAGAGACATGAGAGGACATGAGAGGACAGGAGAGGACATGGAGGGACAGGAGAGGACATGGAGGGACAGAAGAGGGACAGGAGAGGGACATGTAGGGACAAGAGAGAGACAGGAGAGGACATGAGAGGACATGGAGGGACATGAGAGGACATGGAGGGACAGAGGAGGGACATGTAGGGACAGGAGAGGACATGGAGGGACATGAGAGGACATGGAGGGACAGAAGAGAGACATGTAGGGATAGGAGAGGACATGGAGAGGACGACGTCTCTGAATGTGGACGATGTGCTGGTTAGAGGTTTAGTTTCAGCAGAGATTTGAAACGAGTCTGCTCAGTCCCACTCAGACTTGTCTTTTCTTGTTAAAATGTCTTTTGACACCAGTGATGTCGCCGGATTTCTTCTCCTGATTCTATTTGTGCTCCTCAGAGGATGAACCCTGAGATCCACCTCTGGAGAGGATCTATCAGAGGGTTTCCAGGCTTCAGACTCAGAGATCTTCTTCTTTTCGGTTTCACTTCTCGTTTCGTCTGATGATGAATCAACTGAAACTCTCAGTTTTTTGACAAATGCAGATCTGAAACCAGGGAAACTGACAGAAAACATCCGAACAGGAACAACTGTCGGGAGGTTTCACGGTCGAACTTCATCCAGAGTAACAGGTGTTGCACGTGACTGGAGGTGTTAAGTCCTGTATTAACTACACAGGAAGTCTTTCATAATGTGTTTTAGCATCATAACTTCAGGTAATAACACGTTTTCAGTGTCTGTTCAACCGGAGCTAAACGACAATATAGAAACTGCACAGACAGCCTGTTACTTTTTGTGAAAGTAAAAGTTCTCCAAAGTAAAAAAGTCTAAAGTAGAAAACAGTGAAGCATGATGTCATGTGAACACACGGCAAGCGGCTAGTCAGACACGCCCCCTAACAAAGGTAAAGTGGGAGCAGCTGGCCAATCAGAGCAGACTGGGCTTTATCAGGAGGCGGGCCTTGAAGAGACAGGAGCTAAAACCAAGTGTTTGAGACGGAGGCTGAAGAGAAGACGTCTCCGTTAACGTTCATTGTTGATCTGATCACATGTTCAGCTCCGAGTTCACACCTGGTGTTCACACGCGTGATCGAATCCCACTTCCTGCTCTATCTGCACTCAGATCTGAACAACATGAAGAGTCTGTGACAAGATTCATCCGTCCCTGTTGCTCTTGGATTGAGTCAGCCTGGATGACGGCAGCCGTTAAAGACCTCAGCTGGACGGGTGGAGGGGGGGGGGGGGGGGGCAGGGTGGAGGGAGGGAGAGAGGGCGGAGGGGGAGAGGGATTAGAGGGAGGTACAGGGCGCCACAGGAAGCGGCAGCGGGGCGTTCCCTCCATCTGGAAACACTTAGCTGCTCAGCTGAGGCTGAATTCCTCCTGACGACGTTCAACAGGCCAACAGTGACTGCACACACACACACACACACACACACACACACACACACACACACACACACACACACACACACACACACACACACACACACACACACACACACACACACACACACACACACAGGCTGACATCAGCAGCATCACTGACAGATTGAACTTCGCCACACAGACACTGATGGATCAGTGAGATAGATAGATATTCAATTCAAGATCACAGCTACTGCTCTAAAACTGATTCATTCTCACACACACGCACGCACGCACGCACGCACGCACGCACGCACGCACACACACACACACACACACACACACACACACACACACACACACACGTACATGTGCTGCAGCTGTTTTAAAACACACACGTGTTTGATTGGGGATTTAAACTGACTTCAGGCCTGTGAACCCGCGTGTGGACCTTTCCCCTCCAGGTGATAAACCTGTGATGGCCCCGGTGTTACCGATCACACCATGAACTCTGGGCATGTACATGTGACAGGAATGAGTACACAACTTCCACAGAAAGAACTAATCCAATGGATCAGAAAACCAAGCGCTGGATTGGTTGTTTCTGTGGATCTGTGTGTTGTTTGGTTCAAGCTCACTCGCTCTATTTGAAAATGAGCTTTAATCCTGGAGGAATCCTGGAAACACACTATAGTCAGACAGAAGGTAAATGTTGTGTTGCTCTTTGTGCGTCGCTTGTGCGTGTTGTCGCATGTTCGGCAGAGCTGCAGCCTGACGACAGGGTGGAGTCACTGCTCGGCTCGGTTCACGCTGATCTGCTGCCAGTCTGTTTCATCAGAGGGCGCGGCCTAACGCCAGCGTCTGCAGGGAAACGCTGATCATTATAGTTGATGTAGTTTTAACATTTTGCAGCCATTATTGAGTATTGTGAGAACATCCACAGAAACTCACTGTGGTTTCTTTTCATGAATATGTGATGAGGCAACATGTTGAAGGTCCGGTTGTCCCGGACACTTCCCTCTCAGCAGCCTCTCTTCGTCACGGGGACTCGGTCGCACCCGAGTGCAGCAGCACTTCAGTTGGTTCTCTCCTCTCATTCGGCTTCTTCTGGGGATTTAAAGGTCTCTGATTCAATGACTCACCGTTGGATTTGAGCCTTACTCAAATTCTTCAGTCCGACCGTCAGCGTGTGTGACTGGGCTTTCCGCCCGTCCTCCCTCCCTTCCTTCACTGGCTCTGTCCTCTGGTGGCACTGGTCTGCTTCATCCCCTCAGATCCAGGCAAATGAACTCAGTGACCCCACCAGCGATGCATCCACAGGCAGTTTATAAAGATGGACAAAGACTCAGAGACAGGAACGTGAAGTGAACGTGGAAGTGCATAAAACCTGTCTTCTGTGTAGTGACCAGCAGGGGGCGACTCCTCTGGTAGTTTCCTATAGAAGTCTATAGAAAGTGACTTCTCTCTTTATAACGTCAGTAACATTCAGGAGTTTCTCAGTCTCTAGTTTCGAGTCTTCTTCAAACAGCTGATGTTCATTTAGTGATTATGATCATTTAGAGTCAAACAGACCATAAAGCACTGTAATCTAATAATAATAATAATAACTGTATTTATGTCGCACTGATCTGAACAAGGTTACAAAGTGCTTCACAAAATGCATGGCAAAAAAATGAATGAATAAAAATAAGAGCTATATAAATCAAATTAATTTTAAGCACCAAATCAAGCATTGGGGGGTGGATTCCACAGAGTGATTGACACCTACTACTGTTCAATGGGTGTAGGTGACAGGTGGGCGTGTCCTGCAGCTCTCAGTCAGGCTCCACCCCCGCTCCTCCAAATATGGTTACTTCTGGTTTCAACAAACCAAGATGGCGCTGAACACGATGACGTCCCTGTGGGTGGACACCTGGATGCATCATGCTAATCAATGAGCTTCAGAGGGGACTGCAACAGGCTAGCAGTAGCATGCTAAGCTAGGCTAACTAGGTCCTGCCGCCTCTCATGCATGTCAACGTCTTTATTGAGCTCCCTCTTGACCCACGACCCATCCTTTCATGGAAACCTGTTTCCTTTCAATCCCACTGACAAACACACGAACCAATGAACCAATGAACCGTGACCTCCTTATTCGAGGTATCAAGGAGAAGGATTCACTCCTCATGTCGGTGGCGTTCTGTCGGACTCTGTGCCGTGTGTGTGACGCTACCTGGACCTCATGGGGTCAGCACAGTCCAGCACCGACACACAAACACTGTGAATCAAAGCAGAGAACGTCTCGTCCGTCCACATTCGTGTTCTCTCACATTCTCTGTGTTGAGCCGTGGAAACATTATTTTTGTTCTGGGGCATAAAAGCATCACGTGAGGGCCGGACAGAGGAAGTGCTGCTGTGGGTCTGAAGGCATTTCCCTTTGGACAGGAAGCGGATCACGTGAAGTGAGAAGTCGTCGTGTGATGGAAGCACAGAAGTGTTTTCTCTCTCCGACGGACGTTCTGACACACAGAGCGTCGTCATGTCTGCTGGGACGAGCACCTGAACCTGCAGGTGTAACCTGAGACTGTGTGTGTCTGTGTGTGTGTGTGGGTGTGGGTGTGGGTGTGTGTGTGTGTGTGGGTGTGTGTGTGTGGGTGTGTGTGGCAGGTGTTCTTCCTCATGTCACCATCGGACGTTGTCGCACATCATTTATTCATGAACGGATGAGTCAGGGCTGATGAAGCTTTATTCTGTTTTAAAGCTGCAGCGATTAATCAAAATTCAGATTATTGATCTGCAAATATTTGTTATTGTGATCAAATAATCACTTTAGTCATAAACTACATCAACATTTTGCACAACTGAAGAAGTTCTCTGATGTTTCAAAGAGGACACATTGAAATATTGATCAGATCATAAAGTTTTAAGGTTCGGATTAGGTTCAGGTAAGAAGTGTCTGGTTAAGGTTAAAGTCTCCAGGTCACCGATATAAGTCAAATAATGTCCCCTGAAGTCATGGAGACACAACTGTGTGTGTGTGTGTGTGTGTGTGTGTGTGTGTGTGTGTGTGTGTGTGTGTGTGTGTGTTGTGTCCACAAACAGTCGGAGGTGTGGTGCCCTGTGGTAATGTTGTGATTGTGCACAGCAGCGTCTTTAGGTTAAATACTGTGAGTCGAAATGTGATGCAGGAGGTGAACTGCTGTTCTTCAACAGACACACACACACACACACACACACCACACAGACACACACACACACACACAGACACACACACACACACGCACGCTCACACACACACACGCAGCAGCAGCATTATAGACAGACTGATGAACTGTAGGTTTATTAACTCTGGTTTTAGGAAACCCTGTCATACTGTGACTGTAATGATCACTGCAGCCTGTAGGGGACGCTCTCTCTATAATGGACTTTAGATGAAGGGTTGATGAAGACTCCTCTGATGCCGGCTGTTTACTGAAGGTGTCTCTGTGTGTGTTCAGTTTGTGGACTGTCAGCTCCGGGTGTGTGTGTGTGTGTGTGTGTGTGAGAGAAAGTACAGCTGACGTTAAACAATTAATAATTCAATTCTCATAATCAGTAATAAAACTCTATTCATGTGTGAGCAGTATTTTAAATCATTCTAAATAATTAAACATTCTCTATATATAATCTAATAATCAAAGTAGTAGTGACTGTCGGTGTCAGATAATTACAGCAGGAACATTTTACTTTGAAAGTGCAACTTCCTGACCCAACGACACCTTTTAGGTATTTCCTGATTTAAACTGATTCCGTGTGAAAGTAATAGAAAACAGAAGTAATAGAAAACAGTAAAGTACAGATAGAAACCTGAGTCTCTCTGTTGCTTCTGTCAGATCAGGGCCGAGGAGCCACACCCAGACGTCCACAGATCAATTTACACACACCACACACACACACACACACACACACACCACACACACACACACACTCTCTAACCGTAACCATAGTTACTACTCACCGAACCAAAACCGAAATTTGACCCAAACCTTAAAAGTGTCCTCACTTTAATATTTAATGTTGATTTACGTTTTGTCCCCATAAAGAAGACCAGTCCCCATCATGTGACTGTAACCAGATTTCGGTCCCCACAACATGAGTGTTACCTGGACCACACACACATGTCAGGTCACTTTGAGACTGAGGGTTAGAGGAGATTGAGCCCGACGTCAGGACCTGGAGCCTGGAGCTCGAGCAAGAGGCTGAATGATGAAGATCATCCTGAGCTGGATCCTAAACGAGGCGTCGCTCCCTCTGTCTGTGTCCGTCCTCAGGTTACGACTTTGCGGAGGTCCTGCGTTGGTTCGGGGAGCGGGTGGACCGCATCATCCTGCTGTTCGATGCCCACAAACTGGACATTTCTGACGAATTCTCCGAGGCCATCAAAGCCTTCAAGGGCCAAGACGACAAGATCCGAGTCGTCCTGAACAAGGCCGACCAGGTAGGACCTCCTCCCTTTGAAAACAGCTGCTGCTCCCCTGCCTCGGTCTGACTCCTCCTCCTCCTCCTCACCTGCTCAGGTGGACACCCAGCAGCTGATGCGAGTGTACGGCGCCCTCATGTGGTCCCTGGGGAAGGTGATTAATACTCCAGAGGTGGTGAGAGTGTATCTTGGTTCCTTCTGGGGCAAACCACTGCAGAACACTGAGAACAGGTGAGAGAGCAACTCACCCATCACTCACTCACTCACCCATCACTCACTCACTCACTCACTCACTCACTCACTCACTCACTCAGTCAATCATCACTCACCCTCTTGTCCTCCCCTCCTGTCCCCCCCTCCTGTCCCCCCCTCTTGTCCTCCCCTCCTGTCCTCCCCTCTTGTCCTCCCCTCTTGTCCTCCCCTCCTGTCCTCCCCTCCTGTCCTCCCCTCCTGTCCTCCCCTCTTGTCCTCCCCTCCTCCCCTCCTGTCCTCCCCTCTTGTCCTCCCCTCCTGTCCCCCCCTCCTGTCCCCCCCTCTTGTCCTCCCCTCTTGTCCTCCCCTCTTGTCCTCCCCTCCTGTCCTCCCCTCCTGTCCCTCCTCTTGTCCCCCCCTTCCTCCCCTCCTTCCCCCCTCTCTGTCCTCCCCCTCCTGTCCTCCCTCCTCCTCCCCTTCTCCCTCTGTCCTCCTGCCTCCTCTGTCCTCCCCTCCTGTCCTCCCCTCCTGTCCTCCCCTCTTGTCCTCCCCTCCCTCCTCCCCCCTCCTTCCCTCCCTCTTGTCCTCCCCTCCTCCTCCCCTCCTGTCCTCCCTTTCCCCTCCTGTCCCCTCCTGTCCTCCCCTCCTCCCTCCTCCCCTCCGTCCCCCTCCCCTCCTCCCCTCTGTCCCCCCCGTCCTCCCCTCCTCCCCTCTTGTCCTCCCCCCTCCCCTCCCCTCCCCCCTCCTGTCCTCCCTCCTTCCTCCCCTCCTCCCCCTCCTGTCCCCTCCTCCTCCCTCTGTCCCTCCCCTCCTTCCCCTCCCTCCCCTCTGTCCTCCCCTCCTCCCCCTCCTCCCCTCTTGTCCTCCCCTCCTCCTCCCCTCCTCCCCCCCTTGTCCTCCCTCTCCTGTCCTCCCCCCTCCTTTTCCTCCCCTCCCTCCCCTCCTCCCCTCCTGTCCTCCCCTCCTCCCTCCTGTCCTCCCCTCCTGTCCCTCCCCTCCTCCCCTCCTTCCTCCCCCTCTCCCCCTCCTCCCCTCTGTCTCCCCCCCCTCCTCCCCTCCTCCCCTCTTGTCCTCCCCTCCCCTCCTCCCCTCCTCCCCTCTTGTCCTCCCCTCCTGTCCTCCCCTCTTGTCCTCCCCTCCTGTCCTCTTTCCTCCTGTCCTCCCCTCCTGTCCCAGGCGTCTCTTCGAGGCGGAGTCTCAGGACCTGTTCAAGGACATCCAGAGTCTCCCGAGGAACGCTGCCCTCCGTAAACTCAACGACCTCATTAAGAGAGCCCGTCTGGCCAAGGTGAGACAGGAAGTGACATGTTGTGTTTGGCGTTAACGGCGACGCCTTCAGGAACCCGGGAATTTTGGGAAAACATTTGAATGTTTGTTAGTCTCGGACAGAAGGAGTCGGGGAATGTGATCACTCTCAGGTTTTTCCAATAAAGACACAATTTTACTCATTTGTTGCCACAATTGTTACATATCTATAAAATATAGAATAATATAAATATAATGATGAGAGTTTTTACATGTGAATTTAAAGATGCTACAGACAGTTCTCTGCTTGTCCACGTTAGCCTAGCTTAGCACAAAGAGGTAGGTATTGATTCTGTCCCTGTTACAGTCACTTCCTTACGCATGCCGCTAGGTGGCGATCTCCGCTACGTGCTGCGTCTCAGTCGTTTGTACCTGAGAGCTAAACCTCTGAGCTCGGATCGGTGCCATGTCCGATCTGCTGGTTCCTCCGGGTCGGGACACGATCTGTTGGCCCATCGCTTCCTATCACCTGTTCTTGGACCTATTCTCATGCTGACCTGCTCCCTGACCGTTTATTTTGGTTCTTCCTTCTTCTCCTGACTTTTGATAAATGACTCTGATGTAATTCAGTGACCTCACTCCCTCCTTTCCTTCCTTCCACCTCCCATAATGCAATGTGTCGGTGTGAAGGATTACAGGGTCTCCTGCATTCCTTCCTCCTCCTGCTGGCCTGAGTCCATCGATCAGCTGTTTCCCCTCCGACCCATTCAGTCTCCTGTTTCTCTGTTTCTTTACTCTCCCAGACTTCACTTTGATTTGCTTTAGAACGAGAGAAAACACGTTTCTCTCAGTCTGAGATAATTCAATTAAATCTGATCTGCTGCTCTTTTATAAACGTAGCAGGAACTAAGTAAATCCTTTTTTCTGTTGTTCCTTTTTTACCTCGACCCCAGAGAGGAACAATATTTAGTTTGTTCTGTAAACAGATAAAACGGGAAGCGCTGTTTCACTTTCTGCTCGACTGAAACTGTGCTTTTGAACTTGATATTATATCTGATGAGTTGTTAGACAACAATGAGAGGTCGCTGATGTCAGCGGCGCTTCAACGGCCCGTGGGGTCGATTCATTTCCTCTCATCATTTCCCTTTTGTCTTTGTTTACGTTGCAGGTGCACGCTTACATCATCAGCTACCTGAAGAAGGAGATGCCCTCTCTGTTTGGACGAGAGAAGAAGAAGGAGGAGTTGATCATCAGGCTGCCGGAGATCTACACCATCCTGCAGAGGGAGCATCACATCAGCCCCGGGGACTTCCCCAACGTCACCAAGATGCAGGTACGAAGAAACATGACGTCACGTAAAGTGACGTCAGAGCCGCACGACAACGTGAGACTTGTGATTTATATGTTTATTACAAACCTCTCATTGAATAAAGGCCTGAGCTGAGATTTTAAATCAGCACTTCAACGTTATCGACCTGAAACCAGCAGCTGGATGAGAGTGAGTCTGATGTGTGAGTGTGAACAGGAGAAAGTTTCCTCCTTCTCTCCCTGAGCGTCTGTTCTCTGTGACTCTGCTGAGTGGGTTCCATCTCCTGAGAGAGGAACTGACTCAGAGTCAGCTTCAACTGTCACAACCAGCTGCAGCTGAAGAGAGAAGCTGAACTGAGATCAGTTAGAAACACTCTGAAGTTATTAACAACCAGAGTTTATCTCCAATATTCATCAGGAAACTGTGAAACATGAAGAGTTCTGAACAGTTTGGTGGATTTGTTCCAGCTGCAGCTCTTCAGGGTCAGGAAGCAGAGGATCATGGGTAATATCCAGAGGGACGACTCATCAGAGTCAACTCATAGTTCAACTTAGTTTTTTCTACAAATAAAAACCACTTCATCACCATGTGTGGCTGCAGGAGGAGCTTAAGATGCGTGTCATCGTGTAACAGTCTGAGAACGACCTGTGACCCCGAGACGACGGGATCCAGATGTTTACTGGTGTCAGACAGATGTTTGAAGGCAGCAGGGACAGAGTGACCCAACACAAAAACACAGCTGGTGTCTCAGGCCGTGTGTGTGTGTGTGTGTGTGTGTGTGTGCGTGCGCGTGCGCTCATTCCCTAGCATTAATTGTATTTACTCACTTTTTGGCGAGAGAGGATGTGTTTGTCGACTCCCTGGTGAGATGTGTACAGACACACACACACACACACACACACACACACACACACACACACACACACACACACACACACTGCGTCCACCTGCAGCTGTCCGAGGTCAGACAGAACGGGGACATTTGAATCCGATAACGATTTGTTTTCTTCTTCTCTGCTCACTTTGCTACGAATTCTCTTTCTATGGTTCGATTATTTTTGTTAATATCGACGATTATTTAATTTCACAAAGTCTTGTTTCTAGACTCCGGAGTTGTGTGGTGGGTGGAGCCTCAGATTCACAGTCGACCGGGAACTTCAGGCTTTGACAAAACAAAGTTGAATTTAATTGTGACTTTACGTTTTGTGTGTCTGTCGCCCCCTGCAGGACATGCTGCAGCACTACGACTTCAGCAAGTTCCCGTCCATGAAGGTGAAGCTGATCGAGTCGGTGGATAAGATGTTGTCCACAAAAATCGCTGGTTTGATGACGATGATCCGAGAGGAGGAGTCCAAGGCGCCGCCGACCTTGGTGTCAGGCGGCGCCTTCGAGGGCTCTCAGGAAGGACCCTTCGGCCGAGGCTACGGCGAGGGCATCAGCGCCGGGGCCGACACGGAGGACTGGATCGTGAGCCGCGACAAACACCGCTACGACGAGATCTTCTACACAGCTGATGCCTGTCAACGGCAAGATCACCGGCGTCAACGCCAAGAAGGAGATGATGAACTCGCGGCTGCCGAACACCGTCCTCGGGAAGATCTGGAAGCTGGCCGACTGCGACCACGACGGGATGCTGGACGACGAGGAGTTCGCCCTCGCCCAGCACCTCATCAAGATCAAACTGGAGGGTTACGAGCTGCCCTCCGATCTGCCCGACCACCTGATGCCCCCGTCCCACCGCAAAGACCCCACCGCGGACGCCCTGTACAACCACACCGAGGACTAGAGCGCCAGCAGGGCGGCGAGCGAGCCCGGAGAGACTGAGAGGAAGTCCACCTGTAAACACCACAGGTCAACTGCTGCTGGTGCTCAGACTGAGAGGGAACCAATCAGCCGCCTGACGGCTACAGAGCGTCACAGGTCAAAGTTCAGGTGTTTTATAATGAGGAGCTCGACGCTAAGATGATCTCATCAGTAACTGAGTCCAAATAACCTGCTTTTATTTTGGTAAGAGTTTATATGTCAATTATTTTAAAGCAACAAACAACACTTTTATTGTGAAAGAGAACAGTGTATCCGGATATTTCCTGCTTCGTATTCTCACATCTGGGTTAATATCAGGCTACAGCCACACGACTACGTAAGTTGCATCAAATCTGCTACCGATATGTATCCACACAACTCTATGGCGTTATATGAATTGATAATAATTCTGTGTTTTTATTCTGAAGGCCAAATACATTTTCCAAATGCCTAACTGTAGAGTTTCCTGTAAACTGGGGAACGCGATTATTCTTTTTCTCCACCTTGTGACGCCGATGGTCCAGAAGAGGATTAGGGCCACGTGGAAAATGCAGATTCTGAAAATAGGCTGAGTTAGATGTTTGTTTTCCTGCGGCACTAATCGTCCTCTGTAGCTCGAGATGTTAAAGAGCAGCGACGATCAGATGATCCGTCTGATCGTCCACAGCCAAGAGGGAAACGTCCTCCTGAGCTGAAGGTCAAACATCTGCAGCCGAAGCTGCTCGTTTTACTGGTGACCAAGATTTATTGTTTTCATATCGTGCAGAGTCTCATGTCGGCTTCACCGGGTCACGGCTGCAGATATTTGAATTATCGAGCTCATGTAGGAATCCTGGTTTTTGATTAGTTCTCTAAAGTCACATAAACAGAGATTTAGAGACTGAGAGGAAAATATCACCTCGTAAAAAGTGAGATTATTCTTTGGGTTGTCGAGGATGTGAGGATTATTTTTAGATGTATTTGAGTATAGAATGAGTCAGACTCAGGTCACGGGGTCACGGGGTCACGAGGTCACGAGGTCCCGTCTCCTGCAGCTAATCTCAACCCGAGTCGTCTTTACGTTCATGGTAAATCCGACCGACCTTGTGTTTTGCAGCAGGAAGCCGTTAGTTAGCGCCTCCTCCTCGTGACGATGGAGTTCAGATGCAGTCCCAGTCCAGGACGCTGGGTCCAGGGTATTCTCAGAGGTCAAAGGTCACAGCCCGTCCTGTTTTAACAGACAGTGACCGCTGCAGCTCGTCGTTAACTCGTCCCTCGGGGACGGATGGCGACTGAAACGTGTCCGCTCGCTTCTGTTTCCTCGTATTGTAAACATCAGCAGAGACGAGCGGTGACCTCTGACCTCTGCTGACTGCACACCTTCCTCTCCGTAGAATCCTCTGCTGCCTTCGTGTCTTATTTCCAACTCTGGAAATTCTAACCTCGACTGGGGGAGGAAGCTTTTTCCACTTCCTGTCACAAAATGACTGAAAGGAGTTGATGCTGCAGTAAATGTGATGATATGAAAGTGTGTGACTGTGCCTTTAACTGCAGCCGCGAGGCTCGACCAATGAAAACATCTGATTCTCATTCAGAACGTGACGTCAGAGACACGTGATCGCAGCGTTTTCCACACTAACACTAAAAGTTTATTGTTGTCATGACAACAACACGTTTGAATGTGTTCAGTGATGAATCCTTTCATCTGATTAATGCGTCTTCATAATGAGAAACCTTCATATTCGAACGACTCTAATATCTCAAACTAAAGTTCTACTCAGGAAGGTTTCGTGATTTTTATTTTCTCATCCAGTTATTCTGAGAGTTTCTCTCATTATTGTTTTAGAAATGTTCGCACATTTTTGAAAGTTTCTATGTTTTGATAAAGTTTTTTTATTATTTTTAGAAATTTTCATAAATTGTTGACATGATTTTGACGTCAGGATATTTTATTGGTGGAAATGTTTCCCTTGATGTTAAAATGCCTGTGAACTCCTCACGAGTATCAAACGGTGTCACACCCCTGGGCGGAGCTGGAAATGTGTACATTCATATATAAAGTATAAAAACACTGTACATGAACTACTGTAAATATGCTGATGTTGATCCACGAGGCGCCAGCGGCTGCGTCGGGCCGTCCAGTGAGGCGCCGGCTGCTCGTCTGATGATGAGCAGCTCCTCAGTTCCATCCTGTCCCCACGTCTCGGATCTGAACTCTGAATATCGAAACCTAATCGATGACCAAAGTTCGTCACAAGAATCCAGCGGAGATTTCAAAGCTCCGTTTGCACACGTCCCCAGCAGTGCCTGCTCATCTCCACGGTCCACGAAGAGCGCCCCCTTGTGTCAGCTCCGAGTGTTTCAGAGCTTTAATCCTTCCGGTCTCGGGCCTTTCAGAACCTTCTGGTCCTATGACAGGACGTGTTCGTCCTCGAGGATCCAACGGTTGCTCGGTGCCTTTAACCCACAGAGAAGCTCGAGGTCCACGTTCAGTTCATTTCCCCACAGAGCAGCTGTCTCTGATGATTTCTTGGTTTTAGTTTTGATCAAACTCATATTCATGTGAAGGTGAAAGGTTTTATTTTTGTGATTTTAAACTATTTTGTATTCTTGCTGTTTGGATGTTTCTCTGTGATGATGCAGCTCATCCTGTCAGCAGAGCTGGAGACTAATAAAGTTTATTCAACACTCGTGGAGCTGAAGTTTGTTTCACGTTTTTACTTTTTGCAAAAAGGAAAATAATAAACAAAAATAATGAATGATTCAGATTTTATAATAGTTTATAGGACGTAAGACGGTCAAAACAATGTGGACACCTGACGTGTGACAGGCTGGAGCTGGTTTCATCTGAGTCCGTGCACGAGGACAAACACACAACAGCTTCAGACGCATCAACCAGAGGAACCAACACTGTAGAACATCACACCCTCATTCAAACTGTTTTATACTGACTGAACCACAGACATGTTCCTCACATGTTCCTCACATGTTCCTCACATGTTCCTGTTTGAACGAGTCGGACCCGACAACCTGCTGCTCCACAAACACCAACTACACAACATGTCCAGAAACAACCTGCTGCTGCTGCTTCACAAACACCAACTACACAACATGTCGAGAAACAACCTGCTGCTGCTGCTTCACAAACACCAGCTACACAACATGTCCAGAAACAACCTGCTGCTGCTGCTTCACAAACACCAACTACACAACATGTCCAGAAACAACCTGCTGCTGCTACTTCACAAACACCAACTACACACTGAGTTCCGTTCACTGCACTTGAATAGATTCCTTCTCCGTGTTTAACATCATGATTCACTTCCTGTAGCAGGTTGTCACTGAGACTCTTTTAAACCGTCAGAGCTTTAATTTGTTTCTTTAAAGTTTAGGCACAGATTCACTCTTTATGATTTAATGAGCCGTTCATTTACTCTGAGGACGTGATGGGACATTGTCATCAGCTGACCTGTGTGTGTGTGTGTGTGTGTGTGTGTGTGTGTGTGTGTGGTGTCTGTGTTCTTACACACATCCTCACAAGCATGAGTGTGAACTTTGACCCCTGCAGGTTTCTGCTGCTGTCAGGTAAGTGAACCTGCTCATGCTGTAAATCCAACGGTTTCAAAGTTCACACACACAACGCTACGTGTGACGTGTGGGGGGGGGGGGGGTTAGGGTTAAACCTAACATCAGACTCTACATCAGACTCTAACTTCAGACTCTAACATCAGACTCTAACATCAGACTCTAACTTCAGACTCTAACTTCAGACTCTAACTTCAGACTCTAACATCAGACTCTAACTTCAGACTCTAACTTCAGACTCTAGCTTCAGACTCTAGCTTCAGACTCTTTCTTCAGTCGGATCAGAGAGGGAATAATATTTCTTCCAACACGTCTTTGGAGGTCTCACTTTGGACATTTTTGAGCTGAAAAAGACAAAAGAGAAGGTATGATGTGTGTGTGTGTGTGTGTGTGTGTGTGTTCATTGATTCCACCTTCTTCTTCTTCTTCTTCTTCTACGTTAGGATGTATTATCTGTGGTGTGTGTGATCGTGCATATTGTTTACATAATGTATGCTTACAGGAGTTTCACTGCATCACATGTATCTGAGCAGTTTTAGAAACTTTGCAGATTACAATGTTTAACGTGTGTAACAAACACAAGAGAATTAGATTTGGTGTCATGTTCATTCATCTGCAGGCTGTGGTTGTTAGTTTTGGGTTTTAAATTCGACAACTCCTAAATTAATTTGCTCATTCTTTGAAAAAATATGTTTTTTTTTGCTTTTGTCTGAAAATTCTTCTCGTTTCATTGTGAAAAATCAAAATTTAACTTTTACTAATTCCCCAAAAAAGCTACCACAAAATTCTAAATGTCTCTTTTGTGCATCAGGACATGAAACACGTGTCCAACATGTCACACGTGTGTGTTTTTATTGAACATCGAGCCAGCTGTGATCACGTTGTGTGTTTGTCTGCAGAACGAAGCAGGTTGTGTCTCCTGAATCCTGGTGGAGGCTCCTCTCTGTTTCAGGATGGAGGGCGAGGAGGACGGGGCCGGGCGGGTCCGCGAGCTGCAGGAGCAGAGGATGTCGGTCCAGAAGAAAACCTTCACCAAGTGGATGAACAGCGTTTTCTCTAAGAACGGGGTGAGACAGGAAGCTGCTGGGAACCGAGCCTTTGGTTTCCAGAGCTGTAGAAGAAGGATGGATGATGGATGATGGATGGATGATGGATGATGGATGATGGATGATGGATGATGGATGATGGATGATGGGATGGATGATGGATGATGGATGATGGATGGATGATGGATGGATGGAGGATGGATGGATGATGGTGGACAGTCGGTCCAGTTCAGTCTCGTGGTTACTGGACTGTGACTCAGCTCTGTTTCCTGCTCACGAGACAAACTTTACACAAAACACTGAAACTCTATTGAAGCATAATCTTTAAGTTAATTATAAACTTTTATTATTTACATGCAGGAGTTTAACTGGTGCTCAGGGGTTTTTATTGGTACTTGTCCTGAAGGCTCAGACTCTGACTCCGGTCCCGTGGCTCCACTCGAGCTGCAGCAGGACCCATGTGTTGTTCTGGTCTGATCGCCCGATGCCAGCTGTTGGCTGAACACTGAGGCTGATCCTCATTCCCAGGGTTCCTCAGGATTCCTCAGGGTTCCTCAGGGTTCCTCAGGATTCCTCAGGTTCCTCAGGGTTCCTCAGGATTCCTCAGGATTCCTCAGGGTTCCTCAGGAGGGCAGAGTGAAGAGTGCAGATGTTCTCATGCAGCTGAGGCCCCGAGCTGATCTGAGCCCCGGGGCCTCGTGGAACACTGAGATCACAGGACGTTCACGATGACGAGTTCAACACACACAGACACACACAGACACACACAAACACACACAGACACACACAGACACACACAGACATTATTCAGACTAAATTTGACAGTTTTCAGACACAAAACAATCTCAATAAATAAATTAAAGTCGACTTCATTATTTGTTGTCTTCTGTATAAACAGCAGCCTGACGTGTGTCCACAGGAGGAGTTGTTAGCTTAGTGTTTGTTAGCTTGTTGTGTGTTAGCTTGTTGTTTGTTAGCTTAGTGTGTGTTAGCTTAGTGTGTGTTAGCTCAGTGAGTGTTAACTTTGTGTGTGTTAGCTCAGTGTGTGTTAACTTAGTGTGTGTTAGCTTAGTGAGTGTTAGCTCAGTGTGTGTTAGCTCAGTGTGTGTGTTAACTTAGTGAGTGTTAGCTTAGTGAGTGTTAACTTAGTGAGTGTTAGCTCAGTGTGTGTTAGCTCAGTGTGTGTTAACTTAGTGAGTGTTAGCTCAGTGTGTGTAAGCTCAGTGTGTGTTAACTTAGTGAGTGTTAACTTAGTGTGTGTTAGCTCAGTGTGTGTTAGCTTTGTGTGTGTTAGCTCAGTGTGTGTTAGCTTAGTGTGTGTTAGCTTAGTGAGTGTTAGCTCAGTGTGTGTTAACTTTGTGTGTGTTAGCTCAGTGTGTGTTAGCTTAGTGAGTGTTAGCTCAGTGTGTGTTAACTTAGTGAGTGTTAGCTCAGTGTGTGTTAACTTTGTGTGTGTTAGCTCAGTGTGTGTTAGCTTAGTGAGTGTTAGCTCAGTGTGTGTTAACTTAGTGAGTGTTAGCTCAGTGTGTGTTAACTTTGTGTGTGTTAGCTCAGTGTGTGTTAGCTAGTAGTGTTAGCTCAGTGTGTGTTAGCTCAGTGTGTGTTAACTTAGTGTGTGTTAACTTATGTTAACCTGGCTTCAGTTTTAATTCATTAGATTCTCTAAGTTGAACAGATTGTGTTTACACAAACAGCTTGTAAACAACAACACAACTCTGTTCAGGTCAGGGAACATTATTAAAATGTAAAGTGCCAAAAAGACTTCAACATGACTTCATACGGTTTGTGATTCAGAAAGTTAGTGAATGATAAACTACATTAAAGTGAGGTCAGGAGGTTTCAGCTTTTATTTACTTTTATGAGTATGATCCTAAAACATAATATCATTTTAATGACCACATGTGACGTCCATAACAATTCAAACTGGAATCATCAGTTCCAATGTTCAACCATCTCTAGGTTTTCATTTCCACACTAATGAAACTGCAACCAGAGAATAAGTTATTTTTGACGTTGTGTAATCCAGAAGAAAAATCTGCAGACTAATCAAATACAAGGGGAAGAAAGCGACTCGTCCTCCATCGAGCCCGAGGAGGAGAGGGCTTCGGAGTCAGGAGGAGTCTGAGCTGGTTTGATTAATAACCTGTAAGTTCCTGTGGAACAAACACTTCACAGTCTAAGTTCGGAGCCGGGCCCCTGACCCGGAGATCAGCAGGATGTCCTGAGCCCGACTGGACCCAGACGTTACGTAACACACTTCAGGGGAAGCTGCACCCAACACTCTGAACCTCCTGTCACACAACTGGACACGTGTTGGATCACACTTTAGAAAACGTGATGCTTCCATCGCTCGGTTCTATTAATATCAGATCTTTACTCAGGTAGAAGAACCAGGATATTAGTATTTACACTCAAGTATGATGAGCTTTAAGTTCTTTGTGCTTGACTCTGCTGTGAATCTTTGAACAAGATGTTATATGTGTGCGTTGATTTATCATTATCTCTACTTTATGAACCAGTTATCTTCATAGATGTACGGCTCAGTGCTATATTTATTATGATACACCGCCATGCTGTTTGCTTTCATGCATATTCATTGGACCATAATTAGCGGACAGAGAAGTCCTGACCTGTCCCCCCCCCCCCCCCCCCCCCCCCCCCTGCAGGAGCCTGTGGAGCTGACGGACGTCTACACGGAGCTGAAGGCCGGCGCCGCTCTGATCCGGCTGCTGGAGCTGATCTCCAGAGAGACGCTGCCGGCGCCCAGTCGGCGCCGCCTGAGGGTCCACTGCCTGGAGAACAACGGCATCGCCATCAACTTCCTCAAGACCAAGGTAACTGACCGGTGGAGTCAGGGCAACTGACCCGTGGAGTCAGGGCAACTGACCCGTCCGTGGAGTCAGGGCAACTGACCCGTGGAGTCAGGCAACTGACCCGTCCGTGAAGTCAGGGTAACTGACCCGTCCGTGGAGTCAGGGTAACTGACCCGTCCGTGGAGTCAGGGCAACTGACCCGTCCGTGGAGTCAGGGCAACTGACCCGTGGAGTCAGGGCAACTGACCTGTGGAGTCAGGGCAACTGACCCATCCGTGGAGTCAGGGCAACTGACCCGTCCGTGGAGTCAGGGCAACTGACCCGTCCGTGGAGTCAGGGCAACTGACCTGTCTGTGGAGTCAGGGCAACTGACCCGTCCATGAAATCAATGTGTGTCTGCTCCAATCCTGAAGCAATGACGGCAGTAATTTTGCAGTGGCATGGAACCCTCTGTTTCTACTTCTTCTTCATTTCCCTCGAGGACTATCACTAAACAATTTCCTCTGTCAGATTCGGGTGGATCTGATTGGTCCAGAGAATGTGGTGGACGGGGACCGGACGCTGATCCTGGGTCTGCTGTGGATCATCATCCTCAGGTTCCAGATCGGACCCATTAACCTGGAGGAGGTAGAGTCTTCCTCCTTCCTTCCTCTCCACTCTCCTTTGTGTCATGGCCTCTCCTCTCATCCTTCTGTCTCTGTCTCCACCTCCACCCGTCCTCTCTTCCTTCTGTCTCTGTCTCCACCTCCACCCGTCCTCTCTTCCTTCTGTCTCTGTCTCCACCTCCACCCGTCCTCTCTTCCTTCTGTCTCTGTCTCCACCTCCACCCGTCCTCTCTCCCTTCTGTCTCTGTCTCCACCTCCACCCATCCTCTCTTCCTTCTGTCTCTGTCTCCACCTCCACCCGTCCTCTCTTCCTTCTGTCTCTGTCTCCACCTCCACCCGTCCTCTCATCCTTCTGTCTCTGTCTCTGTCTCCACCTCCACCCGTCCTCTCATCCTTCTGTCTCTGTCTCCACCTCCACCCGTCCTCTCTTCCTTCTGTCTCTGTCTCTGTCTCCACCTCCACCCGTCCTCTCATCCTTCTGTCTCTGTCTCCACCTCCACCCGTCCTCTCTTCCTTCTGTCTCTGTCTCCACCTCCACCCGTCCTCTCTTCCTTCTGTCTCTGTCTCCACCCTCCACCCGTCCTCTCTTCCTTCTGTCTCTGTCTCCACCTCCACCCGTCCTCTCTTCCTTCTGTCTCTGTCTCCACCTCCACCCGTCCTCTCATCCTTCTGTCTCTGTCTCCACCTCCACCCGTCCTCTCTCCCTTCTGTCTCTGTCTCCACCTCCACCCGTCCTCTCTTCCTTCTGTCTCTGTCTCCACCTCCACCCGTCCTCTCTTCCTTCTGTCTCTGTCTCCACCTCCACCCGTCCTCTCTTCCTTCTGTCTCTGTCTCCACCTCCACCCGTCCTCTCTTCCTTCTGTCTCTGTCTCCACCTCCACCCGTCCTCTCTTCCTTCTGTCTCTGTCTCCACCTCCACCCGTCCTCTCTCCCTTCTGTCTCTGTCTCCACCTCCACCCATCCTCTCTTCCTTCTGTCTCTGTCTCCACCTCCACCCGTCCTCTCTTCCTTCTGTCTCTGTCTCCACCTCCACCCGTCCTCTCATCCTTCTGTCTCTGTCTCTGTCTCCACCTCCACCCGTCCTCTCATCCTTCTGTCTCTGTCTCCACCTCCACCCGTCCTCTCTTCCTTCTGTCTCTGTCTCTGTCTCCACCTCCACCCGTCCTCTCATCCTTCTGTCTCTGTCTCCACCTCCACCCGTCCTCTCTTCCTTCTGTCTCTGTCTCCACCTCCACCCGTCCTCTCTTCCTTCTGTCTCTGTCTCCACCTCCACCCGTCCTCTCTTCCTTCTGTCTCTGTCTCCACCTCCACCCGTCCTCTCTTCCTTCTGTCTCTGTCTCCACCTCCACCCGTCCTCTCATCCTTCTGTCTCTGTCTCCACCTCCACCCGTCCTCTCTCCCTTCTGTCTCTGTCTCCACCTCCACCCGTCCTCTCTTCCTTCTGTCTCTGTCTCCACCTCCACCCGTCCTCTCTTCCTTCTGTCTCTGTCTCCACCTCCACCCGTCCTCTCTTCCTTCTGTCTCTGTCTCCACCTCCACCCGTCCTCTCTTCCTTCTGTCTCTGTCTCCACCTCCACCCGTCCTCTCATCCTTCTGTCTCTGTCTCCACCTCCACCCGTCCTCTCTCCCTTCTGTCTCTGTCTCCACCTCCACCCGTCCTCTCTCCCTTCTGTCTCTGTCTCCACCTCCACCCGTCCTCTCTTCCTTCTGTCTCTGTCTCCACCTCCACCCGTCCTCTCTCCCTTCTGTCTCTGTCTCTGTCTCCACCTCCACCCGTCCTCTCTTCCTTCTGTCTCTGTCTCCACCTCCACCCGTCCTCTCTCCCTCTTCTGTTCTTTCTTTCCTAACCTCTTCCCTCTTATTCTTTTTCTCCCTTGTGTCTTCTCATCTCATTTGATCTTTTCTGTACATTTCCTTTTCATACGTCCTTGCCTCCTTTCCTTCTTTCTTTCTCCTTTGTCTTCTTCCCCCCCCCCCCCCCCCCCCTCAGGCGGGTGGCGGTAGTGTCGCTCACCGCTCGGCGAAGGAGGCTCTGCTGATCTGGTGCCAGAGGAAAACTTCGGGCTACGGTGGAGTCAATGTGCAGGACTTCTCGTCCAGCTGGAGGGACGGGCTGGCCTTCAACGCCCTCATCCATGCCCACCGGTAAGACCCACGTGTACACACACCACACACACACACACACACACGCACACACGCACACACACACACACACACCACACACACACACACACACACACACACACACACACACACACACACACACACACACACACACACACGCACACACACACACACACACACACACACACACACACACACACACACACACACACACACACACACACACACACACACACACACACACACACTCATCCCCCACACTCTCTCTATCCTCGCCCCAGGCCGGACCTCTTCGACTATCACCGCCTCCATGGCGCCGACCCCTGCCCTAACCTGGAGCACGCCTTCTCTCTGGCGGAGCGGGAGTTTGGGATCATGCAGCTGCTGGAGGTGGAGGACATGGTGGTCCCTCATCCGGACGAGAAGTCCATCATGACCTACGTGTCCCTGTACTACCACTACTTCTCCAAGATGAAGCAGGGACAGACCATCCAGAAGAGACTTGCTAAGGTCTGAAGCAACACCACATGGGGGCGCCACTGATCCACTCTCCTATCCCACATTGTGACCTAAGACCAGCTGGACCAGGTCCCCACTGGACCAGGTCCTGGTATATCCAAGTGCTACAAACAGGTCACCAGGACATTGGCTGATTAATCCAAGAATATTAAATCATTGAAACATTTTAAAGCTAAAATGAATTATTTTCCAGCTTCTGTGTGAAAATCTTTGAGCTGTCTTGATCATATATGATGACGTTGACATGGACATCAATATTTTGATCAAGTTGATATATTGATCCAGAATGAGACAGTATTTCAGTTATGGTGTTACATGAGTCACGTGTGGTCCTGTGGTGTAAACTCCAACAGGACTTTATACTGTGATTAAAACATGTCAACATAATCAGACTCACATCACAATGCTCCACATTCTGAGAACGACCTTATTCAGGATAAGTTCATCAGAACATGCTGTTTACATGATAATGTCTTATCCAGACTATTGACTTAATCGGGTTAATTATAATAATTTAATATTGCTGTCCATGTAAAGTTAGTCAGATATTTTCTGCTGTGGGAATTCAAAGTCATATCTCAATGGTTTTCTATAAATTCATTATTGTCTTTGTACAAACCTTGGACTGCTCTGCCCTCTGCAGGCTGCTGTTGGTACTGTAGCAGCAGTCTGGGTTGAACTCTCCTCCACAGACAGTTTCTCCTCTAGTGAAGTGAAGATGAGTCTCCTCTCTGACCATTGGCTGGTTCTTAGCCTCATGGCGTTCTCTAATCCATCAGATTCCACTGCCTGCCTATCAGGAGGCGTGGATTACAGTCGGATTAGAATCAGGACTCGTGGGAGCTCAGCCTCGAGCTGCAGAGCTGCAGAGATGCAGAGCTGCAGTGCTGCAGAGCTGCAGAGCTACAGAGCTACAGAGCTGCAGAGCTGCAGAGCTGCAGAGCTGCAGAGCTACAGAGCTGCAGAGCTGCAGCACACAGAACTCACACCACACCAGAGGAAATAGCTGCTGTGAGAAGTTGTATATTCATGTGAGAGCAGGAGATGCTGAGGACTAGAAAGACACCAGTAATACAAATGTCAACAATTAGGAGAATATATTTACATTACTCAGGATATGTAGCTCACGTTTCTTACAGCATAGTCTTATTTAAATTGATGATATTTTAGTAATGATAGTGGGGATGTCTCAGGTGAGGTGACAGCCTTGACCTCTCTATCCTGTGAGGTCAGGGGGCGGAGCTGCAGACACTAAGCTAATCAGATCCCACTCGCACTGAGACGCTGCTGGAGGCAGAACCCCGGGCGGAGGAGACGGGTCGGGTGTGGACTGTGGAAGAGCTCGGAGTCGGGGTTCAGCTCCTGTTGCTCCTGATAACACGAGGGAACAGACCGACCTTAGACTGAACTCTGGATTCAGAGGCCACTCGGGTTCTATTTGTTGTGTTTGTCTCTGTGGGTTTGGTCAGCGAGCGGTTTGTGTTTTCATAGAAGTGATGGAGCAGACAGGTTTCTGATCGTACGGAGGTATTTCAATCATATTTACTTCGGAGCTTCCAGTTTTATAATCCGAGGTTTTCAGCTGTCGTGAAACTGGACTGTTCAAAGTTCCTTTTTATCCGAGCAGCATCGAGCTGGTTCACAAACGCTCTGTTGGGTCAATATGCTCTTATTTTATATTACTTGAACCACGAGGGAGGATTTGTGTCCACGTTCTCTCACCGCTCGTAGTTCTGTGAATTATAAGCTCTGCTGCATTAAAAGCTGTTTGATAGCAGATGTACCTGCACAGGAGATGTAGACTGAGATTTTAATGTTTTTAAAAGTTGAGGGTCGTTTACTTCTCTCTCTGACTGAGATGTTTATGTACCAGGTATCTCGAGGTCCAGTGATTTACCTGGTGTCACGTAATGATGGTTTATATCTATAGATGCAGTTTGCACCAGGTGTCTGCTGAAATCAGGAAATGGCCCGTGGGGTCTTTCCCAGTACATCCGGTGGTTTTCAGCCATGGTGTAGGAAGTAATTCAGGTTCAAACTGGAGACATCAGATGTTCCAGGTGCAGTCTACACATCTAAACAGGTCTTTAGCATCTGGACTGAAGCAGGACACGTGTGCAGGAACACTCCAGATGAGGTAGAGGTTCTAAGAGCTTTAATTGGAGGGACCAGGTGTCGCAGGCGTGTTGTAGGGGCAGGCTATACTCTGGACAGGTATGTGGCAGAGTGATTATTCACAGTGAGGTACCGAGAGCCGTGTCCATGTCCACCTGGGTCACGTGTTTGTGACACAGCAGGAGTGCAGGAGCCAACATGTCAGTGGGAGGAAGTCTCAGTGGTCAGTGGGTGAAGAGGGAGTACAGGAGGGAATCATCCACCCGATCCCACAAGGTTGGTTCTGCGTCTCCACAGCATCACGTCCTGTTGCTCTGTTTCAGTTACAGGAACCAGTCCAGAGAACAACACTCAACACATAGAAGGGCATTTCCACTACTCTGCTTCTGAATGTCTCTGATATGTTCTTCTATTAAACCGTTGGTACATGACTCAGCTCCATGTTGGTGGTTATGAAGCTTCTTAGCTCTGTTGTTACGGTTCCGTACGGTTCTGCACCACAGAGCTTTCATCAACATGTGAAATCATTATTTCCAGAGAAATTCAGATTCATGTTGAAATGTTAATGAAAGAAAATCCTGGGTCGGCCATTTGAATTGATTTCACAGCGTAATCCTTCTAACAATAATAATGCTCCGAAAACTTATGTTTTATCCACAAGACTCAGATTTTGTACTTCTGCTCTGTTTTATTTGTATTAATCAGTTTACTGAGCATGCCTTCAACATGTATGAAACCAACAGGGAGGAGGTTTGTTGGGTGAGAGGAGGAATCGGACCTCGCAGGCTGATGGGCTGACTTGGCCCAGATCTTAACATGTCGCTCAACCCTCACAGGGAATCACAGCGAACCATCGCAGCGTTAGGTTCTGTGTTCAGGTGCATCAGGTCCGTTTTGAAGAACATCTCTGACGACCTTGCTCCTGTGTGTCTGCTCAGATTGTCGGGATGTTGACGGAGCTGGATGACATGAAGGTGCGGTACGAGAGGATGGTCTCGCACCTGCTGCACTGGATCCAAACCAAGGTAACAAGACCAGCACCAGTGAGAGGAAGTGCAGCCGCTGTGTGGAGGAACTCATGGTTCTGGTCTAACTGCAGGTGGTTCAGCTGAATGACAGACGATTCCCAAACTCTCTGAAGGAGATGCAGGTGCTGGTGGCGGCTTTCAAGACCTACAGGACAGTGGAGAAACCTCCCAAGTACCAGGTGAGACTCCATCACTCCCGTTCTCTCAGGGAAAAACTAAATATGCTTTTCTCTGGTCATTGTCATGTGAGTCTTGACTTCTTGGTGCTTCTGGATGTGTCCTGAAGGAACGTGGGGCAATGGAGGCTCATCTCTTCAGTCTGAAGACGCAGCTGGCCGCCAACAACCAGCGGTCCTACAATCCTCCAGAGGGTAAACGGCCCAGTTACTGTCGGAGCGGGGGGGCTGTTGTTAGCCAGTGTCATGAACCTTCTCCTCCATGTCAGCAGATGGGACATGGACCAAACGCAACAATCTAAGCACTTTCAAATAAATAATAAATGTTTGTCCAAGATGGTTTCTGGTATTTCAGGGAGTTCTCTCATGTTTCTGATAAGTTTGGTCATAATTAGTTATTAGTCTGAGATTTGTCCTTTCAAAATAACACATTTTCTTACTTAGTGTTGTGTTTCTGTGTGTAGGTAAAACACTGCGTGACATAGAGAAGAGCTGGGTTTTGTTGGAGAGAGCTGAACACGAGCGAGAAGGTGCCCTGCAGGGGGCGCTGCTCCGTCTGGAGAACCTGGAGCAGCTCGCCCAGAAGTTTGGGAGGAAGGTAAATCGAATACGATGCACGTTGATCCTTTCGGAGGCAGATTGTAATGTTGGTCGTGGCAGATAAGATATTGGGATCGACGATTTAAAAAATGCTGATGATGAATTCCAGAATTCAGTCAGGCTCTGTTTGTATTGGTACCTCAGGCTGCTCTGAGAGACGGGTACCTGGAGGACACGGTGCGGCTCATCCGGAGGCAGGACGTCCGAGCTCTTTCCACCCTGGAGGAGGTGCAGGCAGCCGGCCGGCGTCTGGAGGCGCTCGCCACAGACGCTCTGGCCAGAGAGCCACGCTTCACCGCCCTGAGAGACATGGCCAAGACCATTGAGAGAGGAAACTACCACAGCAAGGAGCAGATCATCAGGCGGTGAGTGACCTGTGTTCCTCCATCAGGTGCAGGGTTGACTGAGGACCTGAAGGTCCACTGGGGTGAGACTGGGCCAGGTATCAGGAGCATGTGAGGAGAGGGGTGTAAGTGAAAGATGAGTGAGAACTGAAGAAAGAGAAATCAAATCAGGTGTCATCACTTGAACTCAAAGATTAGCAGATCAGAGTTCAGTGGTGAAAGTAAAGTAAGTGTACAGGTGATATTCAGCACTTGGAAACCAGTAGATGTTTCATTGTAGATGATCCGACTTGAAACGGTGAGAAGTTGGAGGTTCAGGATAAGAGAAGTCGTGAGTGTTGTTGATTCAGTCCTGTGTTGGTTCTGACCCTAACCTCTGAAAACACAGACACAGGAGCCCGGAGGGAAAGTGATGGTAGATGATCCTGGTATCTCTTTCCATAGATAGAACCATTTGACGAGCGTCTCAGTGCTTCCATGTGAATTCACCTGTTGGATCAGTTGGGAAAATTCACATATTTGTAGATTACATGAAACAGGAAAGAACCATATGTATATATCCTGTGCTCCTAAGGGAGGAGAGCATCCGGAACCGGTGGAAGGAGCTGTTGCAGCAGCTGCAGGAGCACAGGGGGCTGCTGGGTAATGTAGTTGAAACCCTCAGCTGCCTCCGGGACATCGAGCTGGTCTCCCAGGAGTTGAAAGAACTCCAGGTGAATATGCTTTGGTTTTTAAGATTGCAGCTGGAAGTTAAAATGTGTGTTGCTCCTTTGTACGATCTGTAAGTAATACGAACACAGGATCAGTATTTAGTTTCCTCTTCTTGCTCATCAGTCCCAGGCCAGTTCCTCTGACCTGGGGAAGCAGCTGACGGAGGTGGAGTCTCTCCTCCAGAAGCAGGATCTCCTAGAAGCTCAGATCTCGGCTCAGGGTGAAACCATCGCGGCCATCAGCAGCACAGCTCTGGTACAGTCCTGGTGGCCTCACGCCTGCTGCTGCAGCTGCATGGAGAAGTGGACGAGCTCACCTCTCTCTCTCTGTTTCAGGGGAAAGTGAGCGACGCTCAGCAGATTCACAGCAGAGTGAGAGCTCTGGACACTCAGTACAAGTCTCTGGTGTCGCTCAGCAGCAACAGGTATATTCTTCAGCTTCACTTTTTATTAAAAGCTTATTCAGGAAGAACGTAGCTCCTGTGTGGAACCACCTCCTTGTCTCCTCAGGAGGAAACAGCTGGAGGCTCAGTTGAGGTTGTTTGAGTTCTTCCATGACTGCGAGGAGCTGGAGGCGTGGCTGTGGGAGCGCTGGGTGAGACTTCAGACGGCCGGACTGGGACGAGACCTCAGCCACATCCAGCTGGCTCAACACAATCACAAGGTGAGACGCACAACTTCACATCATTCTCTGTGTTTTAAATATTTAACATTTCCTCAAGAGAAAATGAGCAAAGCCTCAGAAAGTAATTTCAGATCGGTTACTCCTTCTTGGTATAAATGACTGATTAGTGGGAATAACTTATTTAAAATGGGAACCTCTCGTCAGTTCAACACATTTTATTATATTGTCTCAGGTGCTGGAGGCGGAGATCCAGGCCCAGGAGTCTCTGTACCAGGGAGTTCTGGGTCGAGGTCAGGATCAGCTGTCCAAACAGAGCCGGGTCAACCAGCGAGCCGTCCAGAAGTGGGTCAGGACTCTGAAGAGGCAGTGGAGCCACCTGACCGGCGAGGTGACGGGCCGCCGCACCAGGCTGCGGGCGGCCGCGTCCATCAAACAGGTAAACAAGGTGTTCGCTGTGTACCGGGTGGAAGAAGAGCAACAGGAAGAAGACTAACTCTATACTCAACTCACAGAACATCATAATAATAGTTTGCACAGTGTCAAGTCCCTAAACTTGGTTAGGTTGATTGGGAGTTATCTGGACCTCTGTACTTTATGACAGATTAACAAACGTTTCTCCTGCTCAGTACTTTGCAGACGTGGAAGAGGCCAACTCGTGGTTGGGCGACAGGAAACCGCTGCTGACCAGCGAAGACCAAGGGAAGGATGAGTCCAGCACCGGGTCGCTGCTACAGCGCCACCTGCGCCTGGAGAAGGAGATGGCGGCCTACGCCTCGGAGATGAAGAGGCTGTCGGAGCAGGCGAAGAGCGCTGCGCAGCTAACAGCTGTGACTGTGAGTGAAGGCCCAAATCAGGAAGTCCACGGTCCTTCGTGTGGCTCTGTACATCTGAGACTGTGGACAGTTCACACACAGATTTCACTGGTTTGGTTTTTAAATGTAATGAAAATCTTAAGTTCAGCCTCTTACTTTGTCGACATGTAGAAGTGTGTGTGTGTGTGTGGTGTGTGTGTGTGTGTGTGGTGTGGGGGGGGGGGGGTTCAGTCATACTGGATTCCACTTCTTTACAGTTCAGCTCACTCGCCTTCAGATGACCTGAGTCGGAGGACTCCCTGTAACACGTTTAAATAGATTCATGGAAAATAAAAAGTTCACGGCAGAAATGAAGCAGAGAGAAAATCTGTCCAACAGCCAAAAGTCAGAGTCAGATGATGCAGATGATGCAGATGATGCAGATGATGCAGATGATGCAGATGATGCAGATGATGCAGATGATGCAGAATGCAGATGATGCAGATGATGCAGAATGCAGATGATGCAGATGATGCAGATGATGCAGATGATGCAGATGATGCAGATGATGCAGAGGAAATGATTCAGTTGCTTCAACAACCTGACAGGACAGAGTTTGTGAAGAGACTAGACCAAGTTGTGTGTTTCATGTGTTACTGTATTTCACGTTTCACCTCTACACATAAACCCTGTGCTCACACTGTACCTGTGTAGGCGGAGCCTCAGCAGAGTAAAATGATGGAATACAGTGATTCATCTGAAGAGGAGGAGGAGCCAGGAACCGCTGCATCATCACCAAGCCTGAAGGGAGGGAGGAGCCCCCCCCTGCAGAGCGAGGAGAGCAAGGCCAAGGTCCGCTTCAGATACAGCAGAGGTACAGCAGCGCCAGTCAATACAAACACTCCACATGATTTGATCTGGACAGGACACGTCTGTTATTACTGTTACAAGGTGTGTGGGGAAAAGTAAAAGTGTTTCAGAGTAAAAGCACCAGTGCTGCTGAGTATTGTAACAGTGCCTAATTCAACTTTATTCAATTACTGTAACATAATAATTCACAATCACAGAAAATCCCAATAGTAGAAACATCAATAGATACCGAATCCGATATCCAAGGACCATGTGACCCACAGTTGACTGGAGGTGTCTCTGTCCACATGGTCCTCGGACTCCGCTGGTCAGAGAGTCAGAACATTGGAACAGTAGAGCAGGATCTGACCTGTTGGAGAATCTTGTAGTAACACACATGAACGGAGGGTTGTCTTCCATCCAGGCCAGTTCCCATGGGATCGGAATGAGATGGTAGTCGTGGTCAGCAACGAGCCGGGTGGAGACAGAGTTGTTGCCAGAGACATCAGAGGAAACCAGCAGCTGATCCCCAGGACCTACCTCAGCCTGCTGTCAGCCCCAGTAGGTCCAGAGCATCACTGCACTAACAACTATTAGTAATCTAATTATCACTCACTGGGAATCACATGCATTGAAAAATAAACTGCACAAGTCCTTTATAAAGCCACAGAGAAATTACTACCAACCAAAATATTGTATATTTCATTTGGATCCTGACTCCGACATGTCGTTAACAACATCCTCCTGTTCAGGCTCCTCCACCCCCCACGCCCGTCGGCACCAACGGCGTCCCGGTGAGCCCGGGCAGGAAGACGAGTCGCCCCAGACGAAGCCGCTCCATGCGTCGCAGCACGACTGAGATCCAGACATCATGGCTTCCAGACCCACAGTACCAGAGAGACACTGTGGACAGCACACAGACCCAGCTGGACGAGGACTACAGGTCCCTACACAACCTGCTGAAGGTGAGAGAGGGACAGCAGGGACTCTGCTGCTCGACCCGTAACCACTTGGACCGAGTCCAACAGGTTCCACTGCATCAGCGTCCTGTCATTACCTCTTTGTCAGCAATATTTAACAAACAAAGACGATGATGTTTGCGTTTCAGGCGAAGACCAAGACGTCTGGAGGAGACGCTGCGTCTGCATCGATTCTCCAACAGCTGCCAGGAGTTTGAGTCGTGGATGGAGGACAAGGAGAACATCCTGAACACGTTCAGCACCGACTCGGACAACCTGGAAGTCATTCAGGCCAAATATGAGGTTTCCAGCACGATGCATGAACAAAAGGACAATTAGTCTTTTTACTTGGCTCCAAACAGACATTTTGCCAATATTGACGTTGACTTCTGGTTTTAGAACTTCCTGACTGAGTTGATGAGTGGGCGTGGCCAGTTGGATGACATAATCCAAATGGCGGAGGAGCTGGTGAAGAGTCGACACAGCAAACAGAGAGAGATCCAGGCCCGGCAGAGGAACGTTTCCAACAGGTACCAAACAGTGGACAACCATCTACGTCAGTCATCGCAGAGAGTAGATGAACTGATTCTGTTCTTGCCCTCAGGTGGGATCGGATCCAACAGCTGAAGGATGAGAAGGGCCACGAGCTGCTGAGCACGGCCGATGTCCAGTCCTTCCTGCAGAGCTGCGATGAGGCTAAAGTTCTGCTGCAGGATCAGCTGACCCGGCTCGACGTCGTGGACGTGGGCTGCAGCTCCTTCACGCTGTCGGCCGAGGAGAAGAACCAGGCTCAGGCGCTCAGAGACATCCAGACCCTGGAGGGCAAGATCTCCTACCTGAGGAGCGTTGCAAAGATGTACGTGTCTGACAACACCTGGAAAACAAGAAGAAGAATGTGTTATGTTGGAAAGAATTAAAAATCAACTCTGTAAACATTTGATGTAATAGAAAGATTAGAAACAAGACTTTTTCTTTGTGGAACCTTTGCAGTTCTACACTTGTTAGTTTAAGAGATTATTAAAAGATCCAGTTTAATAATCCCTACATTCTAGATTCTTTCCGACTGTTCTGGTGATTTCCCTGATCCCAGCGAGGTGAGCCCTGTCTCAGAGTGTTTCTGTCCTGTCCACAGGAAGCAGGACTGCAGTCCAGCGGAGAGCGCAGCCATCATGGAGGAGGTTCGGCGTCTGGAGGCTCTGCTCAAACAGGTTCGAGATCAAATCATCACAAACTGAGTAATTGTGTAGCAGCGACGCATCTCAGGATGTGGATGAAGGTAAACACGTCGCAGAGTGTTTAACTCTGCGGAAGCAAGTGAAAAACCCACGTGTGTCAACCGTCCAGTCATCGTCAGGTGTGTGTTTCTCAGGTGAAGCATCAGGCTGCAGATAGACAGCGCCTCCTGGAGGAGGCCCGCAGGCTGCAGGGCTTCCAGCAGCAGGCCAGAGAGCTGCGGCGCTGGGCCGGCTCCGTGCAGGAGCGCCTCCTGCAGGAGGAGGTGGCTGCTGATGTGGCCTCGGCCGTTGCTCTGCTGGATCAGAACCGGGAGCTGCAGCAGGAGATGGAGGATCACAGGAGCAGGTAAAGAGGAGGAGTCAGGAGGCCCCGCCCATGAATGGATTCCTGTATTTCAGTCTCTATTCCTCGGCTGCTTCTAAAAACTCTAATGAATCTGTTATTTATATCTCAAAAATATATTTCAGGCAAAATATGTCTGTAGATTCTGTGCACACAAATTGAAATAGTTTTTATTTTATTATTTAATTTCATTATTGGCATCCAAAGAATTCCATAAGATGAAGCTGACCAGTCAGAGTCCATTCTTATATCAAATGATATAGTTTAACATCAAGTCATTAAACTATGATCAGAGTCACTGGGTCAACGAGCTGCTGGTTGTTGGTCTCAGGCTGACGGAGGTGGAGAAGCTGGGGAACTCTCTTCATCAGAGCTCTTCAATGAGGAAGACGAGTAGTGTTGACATCCAGCAAACCCTGGACAGTCTCACTGCTGATTGGTCCAAACTGGATCGGATGTGGACCAGTAGGAACGAGCGGTTGAAGCAGGGGGTGGACTTCCAGAGGCTGAACCAGGAGGGAGACCGGATTGAGGCGGCGTTGTCCGGACATGAAGCCCGGCTCAGGGTCACAGACGTCGGGGTGAGGATGCTTCTCTTTGATCCGTGTCATGGTCCATCCACCCTGAAGGTGTGACATCCTCAGGATCTCTGTGGTCTCTGTGTCTCTGTGTCTCTGATGCAGGACTCGGTGGACAGTGTCCACAGTCTGCTGGGCCGACAGGAGGAGATGGAAGGTCTCCTGAAGGCTTTGGACCAACGGATTGATCATTTCAGTGAGCGCAGCCTGGAGCTCATCTCCCGCCCGCACTATGCTGCTGAACAGTAAGAGACAGGGAGGTCCACATCCAGACACGTGGACCTTTGACCCTTTGTTCAACAGGAGCACTAAATAATAACACTGTTCTCAAGGTCCAGACCAAACTCTTTACAATATTACTTTCCCACTTTACACCCAATGTTCCCCCGTATGCAATCAGCACGTTCACCTTCCTTCAGCTCACATGTCACACATGATGAATTATGAACAGACAAATCAAGGTATTTGAAGAAGTCTTTCGACAGAAACATGGATTTCTAGTCAAGTGTTCGACGAAGAAATGTAACTAACAGATGAAGTGTGTAATTCTGAGTGTACGTTGCAGCATCCAGGAGAGGAGCAGGAGCCTCCAGAGGGCCAGCAGGAGGCTGAAGGACGGCAGCCGGCAGAGGAGGGGTCTGCTGCTGGCCTCCAGGAAGTACCAGGTATTATTAACTCAGTGTTCAGTCGGCAGGAAGCTGTCGTCTCCTCAGCACCAAGGGTTAAACCCCCCCATTATCTAAAACATGTGTTATAGGTCACATATTTTCCAACAGATTTCCTGCAAACATTTATCATAATAACCTTAAAGATTTGCTGCAAATTATAAATAATGATTCATTAAATTAATACAAATTGAATAAAGTTCATCTCTTGTATCTCGCAGTGAAATAAAAATGTCTGCCTCTTAAGTTTCCCGGTCTCTATCTTTCCCTTTGCGCTGCAGGAGTTTCAGAGGGATGCCGACGAGCTGCTGCTGTGGATGGAGGAGAAGTCCAAGGTGGCCGAGGACGAGTCGTACCGCGACCCCACCAACGTCCTCCGCAAGCTGAAGAGACACGAGGCCGCTGAGAAGGAGATGCAAGCCAATCAGGTCTGGCTGGACAAACTGGTTCAGGTGTGTAAACTGGGATTCTCCAGGAAAACCACATGTTCCCGTGGCAACAGCTAGAGAAGACATTCACCTTGTTCTGTGTTCAGCTGGGACAGGAGATGCTTGCTGAAGAGCACTACAACAGTCAGAGCATCAGCAGGAAGACGACTCAGCTTAGCAGCCGCTGGAGGAGACTACAGGACAAGATGGAGGACAGAGGAGACAAACTGAGACAGGCAGGACAGCAGGAGCAGCTGATGGAGCTGCTTCAGGTAAACAACTGAGTGAACTCTGGACAGTGAACACATCAGTTAATAGATTAGCTAACTGGTCTTGCATTGAGAGGTGTGTGAGTCTCGAGTTAATGTTGGCGGCTCTGTGTTGGTCCGCCCCCCCTCAGGACGCCAAACTGAAGATAGAAGCCATCCAGTGGATGCTGAGCAACGCTGCCACAGGTCACGACCTGCGCTCCAGTCGACAGCTGCTAAAGGTGAGGACACTAGTATAACACCTGTCCCTTACTTTTAACATTTGATTATTTAAATATTTCCCTATTTGTGTTTTCCACAAAGCACAAAAGGTGTGCAACAAGTGAAGTTAGTCCCTGCTGTGTTTTGTGTGCAGGAGCATCAGCAGCTGGAGCAGGAGGCCAAGGAGCTGGCAGACAAGATCAACTCCATCGTCAGCAGAGCCAAACATCTGGCCACCAAACACTTTGACTCCCACAGGATCCTCCAGGAGACCGACACGTACCTCACTCTGTAAGTTCTGCAGAAACAAACATGACAACATTAAGTTGAACCAGGAACATGACTGTAAACGTAGGAACCTGAAGGAGACCATGTTGATTTAACGAGCTCGTTGCTGCAGATTCAAATCTCTCCAGAAGCCTCTGGACCGGCGTCGGGCTCAGCTGGAGGCTTCGGTGCTGCTGTTTGGCTTCTACCACGATGTGGCCCTGGAGCTCAGCTGGATCTCTGAACACCTTCCTGCCTCCGGGTCCACAGGGTACGACAAGTCCCTGGCTGGAGCCGTCAGCCTCATGCAGAAACACAAGGTACCAGACCTCATCATTTAGACCATGAGTGACCTGACGGCTGCTTTGGGACTAACTTCGAGGTGTCACCTGTTGTTCATACCCCTGTGTGTGTTTCTCCAGGAGCTACAGGCTGAAGTGACCGCTCATCAAAAGCACCTGAACCAGGTCCTGGAGAAAGGCCGGGGTCTGGCCAAGAGCAGCCAATCAGACGGAGAGCAGGTGCTCCAGAGGTGCTCGTCTTTGGTTCTATGAACGTCCCCCTGAAAGGAACCATGAAAGCTCCAGTTTGAATCCTGTGATGCTGCAGTGAGGACGTTTTCTTTAGATTGGTCTCGTCTGTTTTTGCAGGTGCTGCCACCTGAGTGCTGAGTGGGAGGAGTTAGAGGAGGCCTGCAGCAGACGGGCCGCCCACCTGAGCAAGGCCGTCGCCAGAGAACAGGTGAGAGTCCAGACACCTTCGGGCAGAAGCTCTGGAAAATGCCTGGACAACTGGGTCTGGACATTTTCCTTTTCTTCACATATGAAGAATGCATCCGGAGATTCTCCGTGTCAGACGTGCTCCCAACAACAGGAACGTCTCCGGAGCGCCAGGTGTGGGTGGAGTCTGGGTGGAGTCCTGGGTGGAGCAGCAGGAGGCAGGATGTGACTTGTTAATGTTTTCAGCTCCAGCTCATCTTTCCAAGTGGACGTGTTCAGCCTCCTCTTCCTGTTCATCTTTGAAAATCATCTACATGCAGATTCGCTTGCTGTGACGATATCGGACATTCTCTGAACTTTCATTCATATCATATTCATGAATGAAACTGACCGACTCTGTCTGAATATTGTCTGAATATGAATATGATCTGTCTCAGCTGCTGTTTGACTGCTCCGAGCTGGAGTCCAGGCTCACGGAGACAATCAACCTGGTGAACTCCGAGGACTACGGCAAAGACCAACTGGCCACACGGAGCCTCCTCACCAAACATCAGGTACCAGTCTTAAGAGTCTGAGCTGGTTCCCTGTGGAACTCCATCACTGTGAACATCAAGCCGACTGTGCTTATTGTATTCTCATGTAGAACTTGTTCTCCAGAACATCCACTTGTTCTCCAGAACATCCACTTGTTCTCCAGAACATCCACTTGTTCTCCAGAACATCCACTTGTTCTCCAGAACATCCTCCTTAACGGAACTGTAGAAACCGTGTTTTCTTGTTTCTTTGTGTGTCAGAAGGATTAAACACAAATCATAAACAGATTTACAGTGAACTCGGTGGAAGGATGAGACCTGGGCCAAGAAATAACTGGTGTGGATCTGGATCTGGATCTGGATCTGGATCTGGATCTGTGGATCAGGGGCAGATCCAGGAATTGAATCTGTATTTCACTGATTTATCAGAGAATAATTAATGGATCTCGATGTGATGATTAAAACCAGGAGTACTTATAAGACTGATATGAGTGTGTGCCATGTCTGACAGCTTTCTTTGTTTTTCCAGTTGAAGACATCTGTGATCAATGTTCTCTGACATGCACATACGTGTGCTGACCCGAGCATTCGATCCCCTGTTGTCATCATTCTGTATATACATTATATATATGATGTGGTGATTGTGCATAGCACTACCAGAGTGTGACGTATGAATCTTTGAACCGTACCTGGTCCTTCTGCAGGTGTTGGAGGGCCAGCTGGAGGTGCTGGAGGTGGAGGTGGAGGAGCTGGGGGACCAGGTGGAGCAGGCAGTTCAGAAGTGGAGCCTGGAGGAGCTCAGCAGACCCTTCAGCCACCTGAACAGCCTGAACCAGCAGCTGCAGCACCAGGCTGCTCTCAGGTGAAGCACCTGACTTCAAGTCCACACTCAGTTCTCTTAATTACATGTTTGACCTTTGTCCAGTTCTGATGATTTTTATTCCTTTCATAATAAAGATTAGTTGACATCTGAATGACTGGAGGTCGTTCTTCGAGGATCTGTCCGTGCACCTTAGGTCTTACTGTCCATGTGTCTCCTGTCAGGGGTCAGAGGTTAAAGGAAGTCCTCCATCTCCATGAGTTCAGACAAGAGTCTTCAGATCTGGACGAATGGATGAGCCAGCAGAGACAGACGGCTGAGTCCCAGGACCTGGGCAAAGACTATCAGCATGTTCAGGTTCCGTCTCTTTAACCGGGCCCTGTAGTGGAGACCCATCAATCAGGAGGATATTCTTGCATTGTAGACCGATCATGATAGAAACCAGTTTTTGTTATGATTGTTCACAATGATGAAGCATTTCCGCGAGCGTCTGTGTTGCTGTGTGTGTTTCAGTGGCTCCGAGGGAAGTTCGACGGCTTCCTGAAGCAGCTGGAGGTCGGAGAGGAGCGACTGCAGAGCTGCAACGACGCTGCCGCTCGGCTCCTCCGCAGCAAACATCCACAGAGCGCTGACCTCAGAGAAGCACTGCAGCAGCTCGGGTACAGTTACTGTTGGTCATCACACACTAACGCAGGAAACTGAAAGTCCACATTAACAAAGTCTGCAAAGGATGATGTTCAACACAAATAAGAATCACAACAACACTTACTTCATCCAGTCCACAGTAAAGAACTGTGTCAGAATATTGTATATTGTGACTCGTTATATTTATCTCATTCTTTATGTAAGAAGCGTTCATTCTGACATTGTTCGTTTGCAGTGCATGCTGGGACGACCTGAAGGCTGTGGCCCGAGGGCGTCAGGATCAGCTGCAGAGAGCGGAGGGATGTCACCGCTTTTACCAGGACCTGAGTGACGCACTGATGCTCATCCAGGTATCTGTCAGAACGCTTCAGAGTCTCCGTCTGTCTCATATTCACTTTGTTGTTTGAAAGAACGTTTGTCTGCTTCCTCTGTTTCCCTCTGAAGGAGCGACAGAAAAGCATCCCTGACGATGTGGCCAAGGATTTCCAAGGAGTGCTGTCACAGCTGAGGAAACACGAGGCTCTGCTCCACGAGCTGGCCGCCACAGAGCAACAGGTAGGAACACAGGATAGGATGGTATCAAGGAGCCTGTTCACTCGTCTGCTAACAGCCAACCGCTGACTTTATTACAACAAAACTTTATTTAACTTTGTTATAGCAGAATTTATGTTTAGTTGCTTTTGCAATAGTCATTTTAAATACTACAAAACTTTAACTTTACATTAACTTTACATCATATCTATAAATTCGACAAAAACATTGCAACAATCCTAATTACATATTAGTTTGGACAAAATAAAAGAAACACCTGATCAAAGAATGAGGTCGGGTTTCCAGTTGCAGGAGCAGCTGGATGCTGTCGACACCATCCTGGACCTGTGCACGCCTCAGTTGAAGCTCCGCCTGCAGAATGTGCAGCAGGAAGTGGTTGAGCGCTGGGAGGAGTTAAGACTTAACACCGAGCAGAGGGAGGAGGAACTCAAAGTAGCGTGTCAGCGATACCTGTTCCTCAACACGGTGAGGACAAACTCAGTGACAAAGGGACGAACGACCTTCTGCTGATAGGTCAGGTGTCACATTTGCTTCTTTGTGACCTTCAGGCGCAGGACTACCTCCTGTGGTGCAGCCAGCTGATTGGTGCGATGGCCGCCGAGGAGAGCATCAGCGATGTGGCCACTGCCGACCTCCAGCTCGCTCAGCACCAGCAGCTGTGGGCCGAGAGGGAGGCCAGGCAGGAGACCTACCAGCAGACCCTGGACATGGGAGAAGAGCTGCAGACACAGGCCCGCAGCAACAGGAAGGAGGTATGGACGACTGCTTTCAGGTGAACACTGAGGTTATAGATCTGTTGTCAGAGGTGTTTGTTTTTCCTTGTGGTGACTCAGGTGTTGGAGAAGCTTGACACCGTGCAGGCAGAGCGAGATAAACTGGAGGATCAGTGGAACAAGAAAAAGATCTGGTTAGAAAGTGTCTACCTGGAGCAGGTCTTCTACAGAGACCTCGACAGCATGGACAAGACGTCCAGCTCTCAGGAGGTGCGTTCATTCTTGGTTAGTTCTGCAGTAGAAAACTGTGGGAGGTGATAGTATCTTGCTTCTGGTTACTCCTCTGTTGTCTCTGTGCAGATCCTGTTGCAGAACAGCACTCTGGGAAACACGGTGGATGAGACGGAGGGTTTGATGAAACGTCATGAAGCTTTTGAGAAGCTGCTGGGGTCTCAGGAGGACAAGGTCCGCCCTGCTTCTGTGTGCTACCTCAGTTTGCTGTTGTTGATGCTGCTTGGTGGCTTCGGCTAATGTACTGTCCCTTTACCCTGAGTGAAATATGTTGTTACCTCGTTCAAATCCTCCTTCCCTCTGTTGCTCCAGCTGTTCTCGCTGAAGGAGCTGGCTGAGCAGCTGAAGAAGCAGCTGAGCAGAGAGAAGAGTGGACGGGTCCAAACCAAACTCAGAGCCCTCCTCCAGAGACGGGATAGGATCAGGGAGCTGTCCATCAAACGCAGGGAGGAGCTCGAGCTTTCCAGGATGCTGTGTATCTACAGCCGAGATGTTGCAGAGGTACTTCAGGACAAACGTCTGTCCAGCTGTGTCTCTATTGTATAGATGTACAACGTGTTTCTGTCCATCTGCCAGGCCGAGGAGTGGGTGTCTGAGCGGATGCAGAAGATGGCGGAGGACGGTAAAGCCGACATGACCAATCTGCAGACCAAGATGAAGCTCCTCCAGAAGCATCAGGTGTTTGAGGCTGAGATCCTGGCGCACAGCGAGATCATCAGCTCCGTGCTGCTGGTAGGATTCATGAGATAACGAGAACCGATGAGATTCAACCTAATAGAAACGAGGAAGTTAGGTAGGGGCTCAGTTTAGCTTGATACGGAAACAGATGGAGGCCTCTGTCCATACTGTGCTGGCCTCTAGTGGATGTATTGGTAATAACACATCCATCATGTCCTTTACATAATGCCAATGTACGGACACATGGGAGTTTGCAGCATAAATAAACCTTGAGATGTGATGTTAACATTATGAGATTAAATGCAGCTCAGTGGATTGAAATGAAGAACGGGAAACATTTAGAGGAAACAACTATGATTGGGCAATAAGTTTGAACCTGAATTACACTTTTAGCCCAAAGTGATCCAGCCAGTATTAGATCTTCTTCTTTGTTTGGTTCATGGCGAGAGGAAACCAACGTCCCGGTGCTTTACCACCACAGAATAGACCTTTATTCACCTGACATGTGCAGAAGACTGTCTTGTTCTGTGCCACCAGGCCGGGGAGGAGCTGGTCTCCCTTCATCGCCCAAGGGCCAAGGAGGTGAGGAGGAGTGCAGCCGCCCTGCAGCTCCACTGGGAGGACCTGAAGAAGGCCATGGCCAACAGAGGGAAAGCTCTGGAAGATAAGAGAGACTTCCTGGAGTTCCTGCAGAAGGTCGAAGAGGTGGAGGCCTGGATCAGACAGAAGGTAGAAGGGGGGTAAAGGTGGTGGAGGAGTGGGAATCTGTAGGTTTCCTGTGTGTGACGTGTGGTCTCTGACTTCAGGAGGTGATGGTTAATGTTGGAGATGTTGGAAAGGATTACGAACACGGGGTTCAACTGCTGAAGAGACTCGGCGAGTTCAGAGGAGGCAGAGACGGGGTGAGTAACTGATACTGACAGTGAGTAACTAATACTGACAGTGAGTAACTGATACTGACTGAGTAACTGATACTGACAGCGAGTAACTGATACTGACTGAGTAACTAATACTGACAGTGAGTAACTGATACTGACAGTGAGTAACTGATACTGACAGTGAGTAACTGATACTGACAGCGAGTAACTGATACTGACTGAGTAACTGATGCTGACAGTGAGTAACTGATACTGACAGCGAGTAACTGATACTGACTGAGTAACTGATACTGACAGTGAGTAACTAATACTGACAGTGAGTAACTGATACTGACTGAGTAACTGATACTGACAGTGAGTAACTGATACTGACAGCGAGTAACTGATACTGACAGTGAGTAACTGATACTGACTGAGTAACTAATACTGACTGAGTAACTAATACTGACAGCGAGTAACTGATACTGATAGCGAGTAACTAATACTGACAGTGAGTAACTGATACCGACAGTGAGTAACTGATGCTGACAGTGAGTAACTGATGCTGACAGTGAGTAACTGATACTGACAGTGAGTAACTGATGCTGACAGTGAGTAACTAATACTGACTGAGTAACTAATACTGACAGTGAGTAACTGATGCTGACAGTGAGTAACTAATACTGACAGTGAGTAACTGATACTGACTGAGTAACTAATACTGACAGTGAGTAACTGATACTGACAGTGAGTAACTAATACTGACAGTGAGTAACTGATCCTGACAGTGAGTAACTGATCCTGACAGTGAGTAACTGATACTGACTGAGTAACTGATACTGACAGTGAGTAACTGATACTGACAGTGAGTAACTGATACTGACTGAGTAACTAATACTGACAGTGAGTAACTGATACTGACAGTGAGTAACTAATACTGACAGTGAGTAACTGATCCTGACAGTGAGTAACTGATACTGACTGAGTAACTGATACTGACAGTGAGTAACTAATACTGACAGTGAGTAACTGATACTGACAGTGAGTAACTAATAGGAGTGTAACTCTCAGGTTTTATTGATTATTTGGACGAAGTCTGACTTCAGGTGCATATGACTGATTTGAGACAATATCATAACGCAACACACAAAAATTACAATTACAGTCTTCCAGACATTTAAATGAAGTTGAAGTTATTATTGTTAGTATAAAGTATAACAATAGATCTTCTGTATAACATTTCTCATGTTTCTCAGGTGAATGGAAGCAATGTCCTTCATTTGTTCACTGTCAGGTGGAGAGATGTTCCTCAGTGGTGATGTGTTGTTGTAACTGTGGAGATGTCGGTGTTTGCATTTCCACCTGTAATTTAAAATCTGTAGGAAGCAACGGTGGACGACGCTCACATCACAGCCATCGACAGACTGGCAGCCAGACTGGAGAAGAGACAGAGCGCCGACGAACTGGTGACCGTCAGACAGCGGAGACAGCAACTCAACGGCAGGTAGCGCTCACATCCACTCACACATCTGTGGCTTTTCTTCTCAGCTTTGCACTAAGTGTCTTGTCTTAATGAGGTGGAGCAAGTTTCACGGAGATCTCAGCACCTACAAGCGGAAGCTGGAGGGGGCGCTGGTGATCCACGCCCTCATCAGAGAACTGGAGGAGGTCAGGGACCGAGCCAATGAGAAGGTCGGTCCAACTACACCTCAGATTGCACACTGAGTCGTTCTGTGTGTGTTAACTTGATTAGTTCTGTGTAGATGCTGCTGCTGCAGGGTCAGGACTGTGGTTTGGATGTGGAGAGCGTAGAGAACCGGATCAAACGTCATGAGGAAACCCAGAGAGAGGCAGGGGTCATCCGGGAGAGGTCAAAGGTGAGATGAGGGCGGTGGGAGTTCTAAATCAGTTTGACCCTCACCATGAAAAGGGGCTTCACAGTGACTTTCCTCTCTCTTAACTCAACAGGCTCTGGAGAAGGAGACGTCGCTTCACCTGAAGGCTCCGTCAGCGATGAGCGACAATCTGAGGAGCAAACAGAAGGAGGTGCAGAAGGCTCTGAAGACTCTGGAGACAGAAGTCAAACACTGGTGAGGAGGACAGGTTTTTATTACTGGCAGGAGAAATGGTTTACTTTAGATAATATTTCAGATATTAACACGCTGTAATAAAACTACAAAACAAATGGCATCGTGGCTTTGTGTGACGATCAACTTTGCTAAACGTTGGGTGTGTGACCGAGGACTGATGGGACAGGATGTTTGTTTAGGAAGGACAAGCTGCAGGAAGCTCACCAGCTGCAGCTGTTCAAAGCCAACCAGCGCCTCCTGCTGGAGTGGAGCATCAAGCAGAGCAAGGAGATGGCAGAGAAAGGTCTCCCCAAGACCAGAGCCGAGGCCGATCGGCTCATCGTGGAGCATCAAGACTGGAAGGTGAGCCCCCCCCCCACAATGTAATCAGACTTTACAGGATTATTACAGTTGATCAGATTCAACAATAAACCCTGTCTATGTATTTCCAGACAGAGATCAACGCCCGTGCCGAACGCATCGCCTCTGTACGGGACTTCGGTCTGGGTCTGATCCGGTCTGGCCACGGATCCCAAGCTGAGCTCCAGAAGGCTCTGAACCAGCTGGAGGAAGCCAGAGCTGGACTGGACGCAGCCTGGCTGAGGCGGAGCACGACGCTGGAGCAGGCTCGGACCCTGAAGGTGAAACCTACTGGGGATCAATGTGTTCGTGGACTGGGTGTGGAAAGTGGACGACTCCACTGGTTGTTTCTTTAAACTCAAAAACATTTTCCTTTATGGTTTCAAGTCTTCTTCAATACAACATGATATTCATTTAGTAAATGATGGTCCATTTACAGTCAAATAGACCATTTGGGGCGTGGATACCACAGTGTGATTGACAGATAAATGTATTTACAACAGTAATAATTGATTGTTGACCACCGTGGTGTCCGTCCTGCAGGTCTTCCTGTCCTCTGTGGAACAGTGTGAGAGTTGGCTCAGCAATAAGGAAACCTTCCTGTCCAATCAGAACCTCGGGGTAAAGATTATTTTATTTTAAAAACCTGTCCAGTTTGGGGAAAGTCACCTGGTCGCCACCGTGTTGACTTTCTCTGCATGTCCAGGGCTCGGTGACCGAGGTGGAGACTCTGCAGAGGAACCAGACTCAGTTTGAGGAGGCTCTGGAGGCTCAGCTGGACCAGTTGGACCAGGTGGAGAAACTGGCCCAGAACATGATCCAAGAGAAGCACTACGACTCCGACAACATCAGAGCCAAGAGCCAAGCACTTGTTGTCAGGTGAGATCCACACGGAGAGTGAGGCTTTGTGCCGACGGGTTGGGTTCAGAACCACAGATTCTTCCACCTGCTGCTGGAAGGAATTAGATTCAAGGAAAGTTTGACTGTTCCAAGAAGTTCCAAGAAGTTTCAAGATGTTTCCCACAATCTGACAGTTTTATATTCATGTTTGTTTATCATGATTCAGATACATTTACTGCTGGCACCTGTCTGTCTGTCTGTCTGTCTGTCTGTCTGTCTGTCTGTCTGTCTGTCTGTCTGTCTGTCTGTCTGTCTACCTGTCTGTCTGTCTGTCTGATCACCTGTCTGTCTGTGTGTCTGTCTGTCTGTCTGTCTGTCTGTGTGTCTGTCTGTCTACCTGTCTGTCTGTCTGTCTGTCTGTCTGTCTGTCTGTCTGTCTGTCTGTGTGTCTGTCTGTCTGTCTGTCTGTCTGTCTGTCTGTCTGTCTGTGTGTCTGTCTGTCTGTCTGTCTGTCTGTCTGTCTGTCTGTCTGATCACCTGTCTGTCTGTCTGATCACCTGTCTGTCTGATCACCTGTCTGTCTGATCGCCTGTCTGTCTGATCACCTGTCTGTCTGTCTGATCACCTGTCTGTCTGTCTGTCTGTCTGTCTGTAGGCGGAGTCAGTTGCAGCAGCAGAGCAGATCTCGTAACAAAGCTCTGGATCGATCACTGCAGCTGCAGCTGTTTTTATCCAGCAGCTACCAGGTAAGTGTAATCTACTGTATTATATTAATATATACTTGAATCTACTGTAATCTACTGTATTATACTCTAATCTACTGTAATCTGCTGTAGTCGTCTGTAATCTACTGTCAGTGTTGTTCTGCTGTAGTCGACTGGACTTGGCGGCGCCCAGTTGTTGTCATGCTCTACGAGTCTCTTGTTCTTCAGTCGTCTCTCATCAACTCTACTACTACTACTCTATTCTGTATGCGCTGTGTGTGTGTGTGTGTTTTTAGACATGTGTATATGTGTGTGTTTTCCAGGTGTGTGTGTGGCTGAACGAGCGTAACGCCGTGGCATCAGATGAGAGCTGGAGGGAACCAACCAACCTTCAGGCCAAACTGCTGAAACACCAGAGCTTCGAGGCCGAGATCCTCGGGAACCGCTACAGAGTGGAAACACTCACCAAGGTGTGTGTGTGTGTGTGTGTGTGTGTGTGTGTGTGTGTGTGTGTGTGTGTGTGTGTGTGTGTGTGTGTGTATGTGGAGTCGTGGTATTGAGGCCCCTCCCATACATGTGCTTGACCAATCACAAGTCAGTCTCAGCTCGTTTTTATATCATCTAATAACCAAATAAAACCAAACTTATGACAAACACGAACACTTGAACAAACATCAGTGTGTGTGTTTTGTTCGGTCTTTGTCCCGTCTGCCAACATGGAGGAGGAGGAGGAGGAGGAGGAGGAGGAGGAGAGGAGGAGGAGGAGGAGGAGGAGGAGGAGGAGGAGAGGAGGAGGAGGAGGAGGAGGAGGAGGAGGAGGAGGAGGAGGAGGAGGATCACTGATCTTCTGGCTTCACTTCATGCAGCTGTCATGTCGTCCATGTTCCTGCAGGAAGGAGAGAAGCTGCTGTCGGACTCCAGCTCCGCTGAAGGGAAGGTGGGGCCTCGGCTCAGAGAGCTGACGGACGGCTGGGACGCCCTGATCCACAGCTGCAAGGAGAAGAAAACCAGACTGCAGGAGGCCTACCAGGTACACACACACACACACACACACACACGCACACACGCACACACGCACACACACACACTGGAGTGAAACAAGTGAAGAGTGGAATGTGTTTTCAGGCCCTGCAGTTCCAGCGTTCCCTGGACGACGTGCAGCAGTGCGTGGGCTCGGTGGAGCGGGACGTGGCCAACGAGGACTGTGGCAGCGACCTGCCGTCGGTCAGCCGGCTGCTGAAGGCCCTGCAGGGGCTGGAGGAGGAGGTGGACGGACTCAGAGACAGAATACAGGTCCTTAACCTCCGGATTTATAAAGTCAAACCAGCTAATAGAATCATGACTGAGCAGATTTTTGGTAATTTAGTTTAAAACATTTTATATTTATCAGGGCCTGGTGGAGACGGCGAAGACCTTCCACTCTCAGGGAAACTTCCTGGCGGAGGAGATCCAGAGCAGAGTGACTCACACCATCAACAGGTCAAACAGCAGCAAATGCTCTGAGTGATGAACTCTGGGAAATGTGGCCTGGTTGTGTATGTAATGTAAAAAATAACAAGAGCCAAGCAAATGGGAAAGAAAAGGGTTAGAATCTCCAGGTTAAGGCCCCAGAGACATGGAGGCTCCAGCTGAGACAGAGGAACAACACAGAGCTCTGTTCTAATCTTATACAAGAGTCTTTTATCTCCTTTCATTTATCATGGTCTGAATTGTAAGTGCACATGTTCGGGTTAGTGCTCAGAGATCAGTCAGGAGGCTCAGTAACAGGCCAGTGATGATGACTTAAATTAAATATATGAGGAAAATAACAGTATTGTGTGTGTGTGTGTGTGTGTGTGTGTGTGTGTGTGTGTGTATATGTACATATATATATTTAACAGCTCTGGTTTTAAAAACAGGTGTGTGTCCATGTCGTAGGTATAATGGTCTGTCGGAGCCCCTGCAGCGTCGCGGGGAAACCCTGGAGGCCTGGCAGGTTCTGTTCCAGTTCTACAGAGACCAGGAGGAGGAGGTGGCCTGGCTGAGCGTCAAACTGCCCTGTGTCACCACCAGAGAGTGGGGGGGCTCCCCGAGCAGCACCCAGCAGCTGCTCCACAAGCACCAGGTAACCTCCGCCGCTGCCCTCTGGTGGACAGCAGGTCACACATACAGGAAGAACTTCACTTTTCCGTTCTCTGTTTATTACACAAGCATTAATACAAAATGTTATCTAAGGAAATATTTAAAAAACATTTCAGGCTGTGATGCAGGAAATCTCAAGCCGCGCCCCATTGGTCAAGGCAGTTCAGGAGGCGGGACATAGTTTGGTGAGGAACCAATCACATTTACCTAAAGTGTGTTCACCTTCATACTGAAAATGAGTAAACATGAGGTGGAGAAGACATGTAGTGTTTGAATGACTTCGCAGGTCCGAGGTCGTCACTTTGCGTCTCACGATATCCGGGAGCGACTGGACGAGCTGAGGAGTCTCCACGAGGAGCTGATGATGGAGCTGGAGAAAAAGGAGAAACTCCTGCAGGGGGCGCTCAGCATCCACAACTTCCTCTGCGAGGTAACAGTCATATCCTGTCTTTAAGACGTATCAAGCTGTCTTTAAAATGGACTGAAGTATTGATTGAAGTTTTCCTGATTCAATCCTTACTTGAAGACTATTCTATTAAATAATTCATAATCCTTTCCGTGTCTGTTGAGGTGTCGGAGCTGGAGCTGTGGTTGGAGGAGCAGTGGGGGGGTTTGGAGTCAGGGGAGTGTGGGAGGAGCAAGGAGGCGACTGAGGCTCTGCTGAGGAGGCTGGACTCTGTGGACGTGGAGCTGGAGAACCAGAGGAGGATGGTGGAGAAGCTGCAGGAGAGTGGAGCAGTCCCTACAGCACCTCGGACATCCCAACAGGTGAGCGAACACACAGGCGTTACTGTGGCTCACTCCTTTCATTCTTGTTTCCTAAATAAAGACTGTGTCTCTCTCTGTCAGCCAACTGGTCGCTGACGCCCTCCCTGCGGTTCTCGAGCGCTTTGAAACCATCCTCAGACTTTCCGCCTCTCGCCGTGTCGCTCTGGAGGATCAGCTCCGTCTCTACGTGTTCGAGCGGGAGGCCAAAGAACTAGAAACTGCTGACTCAGAAAACATTGGACTGCGACTCTGAAGAGAGAATGGTGTGGCATCGAGCTTCTAGATTCACGAGGACTGCGAGAAAGATTCTGGAAGATGTATAGGTGGAGTCCTGCATAAGAACAAGGTGTTAGGAAAAGCATTGCAGTGATTGTTCTAATAGCTCTCCCTGTCATTCTCCTCTTACTCCTCACTCCCATCCTCCTTCTGCAGGTTCTTCAGAAGAAGCTGGAGGTCCTGGTCTCGGAGGTGTCTGGTCTGGGTCGGAGCAGGCTGACCTCGGTGCAGCAGCTTGGCCGGGGGCTGCCGCAGGACGGGCAGGCCCGCAAGAGCGACGACGCTCTCAGCGAGCTTTGGGACGCCCTCAGCAGCAGCATCAGGACCAGAGAGCAGGTGCAGCACTGTTCCTGGGGCATCACTCCGGTTTGGATGGAGGTGGATGGAGGTGGTGATGGTTTTGTTCTGCCCCGTGTCGTAGAGTCTGCAGTCAGCGAGGGAGGTCCATCAGTTTAATCACGATGTGGACGAGCTGAAGGGCTGGATGGCTGAAAAGGAGCTGGTGCTGGACACAGAGGACCAGGACCAGGACCTGCAGTCCATCCAGACTCTGCTCCGACAGCACGAGGCTCTGGAGGTAGGAAACAACAGCAGGACACACGGGCAGGAAGGTGTTGGGGGTGATAACAACAGCAAGTGTAAAAGTGAAGACTCTGGACATTCTAACAAAAGAAAAAGCTCAAACATGATGAATAGTCACAATTCTACTTATTACCGAGAACCTGAGATCAGCTGCCTTGTTGTGGATGTCTCCTCCAGAGAGACCTGCAGCTGATCTCCGAGGAACTGAGCAGGAGCCGAGAGGAGGGCCGAGCTCTGAGCAGACGACAGCCTCGGTCCAAACACCGGGTCGCTCAGACACTGCAGGAGCTGGAGTCTGCTGGACCCGCATCCAGGACAAGGCCTCCCAACGCAGCGCCAGACTGGGCCAGGCTGAAGACGTGCACAAATACTTTTCTCACTGGACCGAACTCATGTAGGTTTTCTTCACATCTCACTTGCATGAAATAAAGTTATCTACCAGCTGTAGGCACCCTGCAGGCCTGCTGATATCTGTGATGTGTCGCAGGGCGTGGCTGAGGGAGATGCTGTCTCTGGTACGAGGGGAGGTGCAGGGCGTGCAGGGCGGCGACTTGGAGCAGCTCCTTAAAAAGCACAACGAGTACCGAGTCCAGATCGACCGGCAGCTCAGCAAATCCCAGGCGGTGAAGGACGAAGGGAGGAGACTGATAGAGGAAGGAAGCTTCATGTCCCACAGGTGACAGAGCCATAAATAGACAACTCTAATTAAAGAAGGTCTATCGCTCTCAATAACCTCGTACCTGCCCCCCCCCCCCCAGGTGGAGGAACGTGTCGCGAGCTGGAGGAGCTGGAGACGCGGGTGCAGCAGGTGTGGGAGGAAACCAAGCTGCTGTACGAGGAGGAGCTGGAGATCTCGCTCCTGCAGAAGGAGCTGGAGCAGGCCGATCGCTGGCTGAGCTCCTATGAAGACACTCTGACGGCCGACGACTACGGGGTAGGTCCAGACCATAATGAGCCGGGCTCAGAGACTGGGGTCTCATTTCCTCTTTCCCCTTCTTTACACTTGTGCTCCACCTATATTCAGATTGTACTTTTTGCTGCTCTACATATTGATTTGTCATTTGAGATGAATGTTTTCCATCCACACTCGTGACCTCGTGTATAAAAGGAGTGTCGCTGTCATTCTCCTCGTGTGTTGACCCCTCAGATCTATTCAGGGATCCTCTGGTGGGACTCAACCATCAAAGTGGATGTAAAGTAGTTCAAAGCAGCAGCTGAAGCATCGGAGGCTCAGGATTAAGGGTTCGGGTCTAACCCCATGTGTTTGTTTGTGATTGCGGCCCCTCCAGGACTCGGTGTCGGATGTCATGGAGCTCCTGAAGAGGCAGGAGGACCTGGAGGCCATGATCCTGGCCCAGAGCGACCGCTTCCTCGCACTGCAGAAGAAGAAAACACAGGTTTACTAAATACTCAACTGTATTCATATAGCCCACTTTGAAACACAGTAGGTGAAGAATCCAAGACAAACAATAGGAACATTAGGAGAAACATTTTAGCTGTAAAGAGATTTAGTGGAGGACCAGGAGCTGGGAGGTTGTTTTCAAATTAAGGGCTTTAACCGTAAAAGTCAACAATAAAATGTTAAAATGAACAGAAGAAAAGTATTACCGTCATGTTTTCTTTTTTATTCCAGCGGGAGAAGAGACTGGGTCTTCATGGAAAGGAGGACAAGGACCTTCAGGACAGGAGACCTCCTGCCAGAGTCTCATCACTGAGGAGGAAGCCATCAGATCCAAAGACCCCGCTGGTCCTCTCCTCCAGAGATATCCTTCACAGAGTCAGCGGTGGTAGAAGGACAGACAGAAGACCCACACCGTCCACCTCTGCTAGTCCCCCCCCGAGCCCGTCTCTGCACCCTGAACCAGTTGGTAGGAGACGAATCATCACCGACAGGAAGGTTCAAGGAGGAGTCCACCGACGGTCCTCCTGCTAGTCCGAGCTCCAGCCCGACTGTGAAGACCTGGAGACGTCGAGCCAGAGACTCAAACCCAGACACCCCTCTCCTCTCCAACACGTCCTCCATCACCTCCAACCACCTCCCCCAAACCTCCCGTACCCCCTCAAACCTCCATCTCCTCCTCAGCTAGAAGACTCTGGAGGAAGATCACCGTCACACATCCAAACCTCCTCTGGCTCCAAAGCCTAGGATCACCTCCACCGAGCGGAGGCTTGGACGTAGCTCTGAGCCCCTCAACCAATGGGAGAAGCCCACCACACCACCTGACTCACCTCTACCAATCAGAGCGCACGTTGTTCCCACTGAACCGTCGCCTCCAACTGACGCAGGAAGACAAACTCCCCCTGAAACGCCGACGCCTTCGCCGAGAAGACATCTCACCCACCTGGAATCAGCAATAAGCCAACAGCCCGAGCCGCCGGGTCCCCCGACTCTCTAGCTCCACCTACTGACAAACAGACGACACCACCTGAAACCACGACTGCTGACCAATCACAGAGGAGCTCACTCCTCCAACCAGGGGCTGCCTCCGTCTCCTCCACAGCGTCAGCATCAGTTTGAAGGTTTACCAGAGGCCCCTCCCACAGCTGAGGTAACGACTGTCAATCAACCAGCGTCTTTAGAATCAACGTTAGCTACGTACACGGAAACGGACGAAGACGTCTGTCACTGCGTTCACTTCATCGTCTCTATTCACTTTGTTCTTCTTTCTCCTTCCTCCTCCTCCTTTCTTCGTATTTCTACTTCCTCCTCCTCCTTTTCGTTCTTTCAGTTTTTTTTTACTTCCTCCTCCTCCTCTTCTACTAATTTTCTACTCTTCCGTTTCACTCCTTCTCATCGTCCTTCTTTCTCCTTCTTTCTACTTCTCTCTGTTCCTCCTACTTCTTTCTTCCTCCCCTTTTCTTCGTCGTTTCTTCTTCCTCCTCCCCATCTCTTCCTTCTTCCTCCCCTCATCATCCTCCTTCTACTTCTTTCCTCCTCCTCCTCCTTCCACGATGGAAACACAGCTTCTGTATGTTGTTGTTGTCTTTGCGACGACCTGATGAGATGATGGAGGATAACCAGTCTCCCACCTGTTGTATTGTCAGGTGACTGTGGAGCAGCCAATCAGAACGGAGGGGCTGCTGGAGATCAAGCTGAAACAAGCAGGAAACAAGGTGAGAAACTTCGGACGTCAGACAGGAACTGTACGAACTTAGCTGCTATTCAAAAGGTTGGTAGTTCAACCCTGGAACTCCACAGGCTAAAGTGTCCTGGAAAAACTGAAAATATTACCCAAGATTGTTCACATCAAAAATGGTGCATTGCTCACTGATGGTCTTTATAAACGGTTGCTGACCTTGATGTGAAGAATGGAGTGAGTGTGTTCTGTAAGTCGCTTCAGATAAATGACGTTAAAAGCACAAACTGTTTAGGCTGCTTCCAGTTTGAACACGTTTTAGCAGCTTGTATGTTAAAGTCTCTTAATCACACATTTACAGCTAATTAAAAAGCGGATCTATAAGCGCCAGGTTTGAATCCAGATGAATAATGTGTGTGCTGCAGGGTGTGGAGCACTGGGAGGAGGTGTTTGCTGCTCTGGAGGGGGAGACGCTCGCTCTGTTTAAAGATCCAGCTGCTGCTGCACAGGTACAACCCCACAACGACTCCCAGCACCGACGCCATCATGCTGGGAAACATCAAAAACACAATTCAGTGAAGTTTGAATTCAGAAACAAACAGAGAGGTGACTCACTTTAATGTTCCTGATGTTGTGTTACCCCAGAGGACCTCCAGGTGGCCTCCGATCCACATGGTGGGAGCGGTTTGCAAGGAGAACCCCTTCTACAGCCGGAAGGAGAACACGTTCAAAGTGATGTGAGTGACGCCATTAACCCGAGGGTTTGTGAGGAGTTAGAACAGAACTAACAACGTGGTCCTGTGGGTCGACTGGGTCTACGTGTTCTGAACCGGATGAAGACAAAGTCCAGATTAGAAACGTCAGAAGTCACAGACTGAGTCTTGGTCTGAATCTTCTTCGTTGGTATTTTCATCAATGAAACTTTGTCTTTCCAGCGAATGGCGATGTGTTTTATCCAGATGTGTTCCAGTGGAGTCTGACAGAAGCTTTATGATGTTTACACTCACACATTTAAACAAGCGACTGTGTGTTAACCTCAGATAAAAGGTTATGTGGAAAAAAACATAATAAAGGATAAAAGTACTGAACTGTTATAAATTAAAAAAACTAAAATCAGGCATGTATCTCCTAACACGTAATACACACACAGTTACGTCATCCTGAACCACTGCACTTTACTCAAGTACATTTCCCTACAAATGATATTTGTCTGTGATGAAAGCTTTATATTATATTATATTTCCGATTGCCTATTGGATCCCAGTGTTATGCTCTCACGTGTTCTCTTGTCGACCTCATTCCGACGATCTGCTGCTGGAACACGGGAGTTCACTGGTTCCTCACTGGTTCCTCACTGGTCGTCAGCCTCGACTTTCTGCTGCACAACAGAGTGACGTTTTTATTTCAGATTGATTTGAACAGGATCGTGCAAATTTTAATTACATAAATCATATCATGAGCAAGTTTGTGTCATAAGCTGCTGGGAAGTGCTGCAGACGTCATGTAATTATCATCCCTCTGGATTTCCACCACACCTTCAGCCTCTGGTGGGAATGACTGTGAAGCTGTGATGTTAGAGAAACTCTCACCTGTTGAGGCTCTTCACTCATTTCTACTTCATATTTCATTTCTTTGGAAACTTTGAGTCTGAAGAACAACGTGCACTGGACTGTGTGTTAAAGAGTGTTGTGTGTGTTTGTGTGTTTGTGTGTCAGACTGGAGGACGGCACTCAGTACCTGTTTGCAGCGTCCAGCCGAGAGCTTCAGCTGCTCTGGGTGACGAAGCTCCAACACCGTCCGGAGCGTGCAGACAGCGACTCGGACGACTCAGGGTGAGAACACACACACACAGACACACACACACACACACACACACACACACACACACACACACACACACACACACACACACACACACACATTACTACAGTAAACTGTGAGTTACTGGATCTGATGTTTCTTTTCATTCTGAACCAGAGAATTTACCTTGTACAGGAACTTCAATGATACACATGTGTTTTTAAATCATTTTTCAGAATAGTCTATTTTGAAAAGTGTGTGTGGTTGTGTGTGTGGTTGTGTGGTTGTGTGTGTGTGTGTGTGTGTGTGTGTACTCGTGTCAAGCACTGAGTGAAGAAGCAAACTTTGAATCTGCGTGATCTGTGTGTGTGGTTGTGAAACCAGGGTTCTGTTCTCCCTGCTGAGCGTCTGATTCGTACCTGTTCATCTCATCGTGTGTTGTTCGGGGTCCAGTGAATTTAGTTCAGTATGAATCAGCTTTTAATAAAAAGACGACAGCCTCTGTAGCAGCGGCGGCTGGGACTCGTTAATAAATACAACTAGTGACAGCAGCTGCTCTTTGTTCGCTGTGACTCACTTTTACAGTTTCACAAAGAAAAGCTGAGAGCAGCATCGCCACCGGACCAGAACCAGAACCCAGCTCAGGAGAAACATCCCTCATGAGAGTAAACCTCCGTCAACAGGCTCCTTATGAAACACCTTTTAAATCCAGCTCTTAAATCTGGACTTTTTATTTAAATCCACACCTAATATCAGCCCCCATAATTATTTCAATCATTTCCAAGTTGTCCACATCAGAATGTGCGTTCCTCTCTGACTCCGTCCTTCCCACAGGTTTCTGTGTGAACCTGATCACAACCAAACACAGACAGAAACTAAGCTCTGTTGGCCGAGTCCATGAAAACAGAATCAGAACAGTGAAGTGATTATTTAAGGCGGCTGATTGGTCCGGGTCCAGCAGGACGTCTGTCCGTCAGAAGTGTTGGATGGAGTTGGAGGCTGGTTTCCTTCAAGCAGCGTCGGTAATGTGACTTTCACATCTCTTCGTTCCCACTGTGCACTGTGGGAACACTGGGCTCCTCTCAGGTGGGCGACCAGCACAAGGACATGAAGCTCCGCCCAGCAGGGGGTCCCTGTAATGAGAAACTGTGACGAGCTGAATCACATTCAGCCGGCGCACGGGGATGGGAGTGATGCTGGAGCCGGGTCCACTCAGCTGTCACACCTCACGTTTCAGGCACGGAGGGGAAATCTACTTCACCGCAGGGGGAGATGATGACATGATTTCTGCAGCTGATATGTTTATTCAACAGGTGTAGAAATAGAAATGGAGACTTGGCTTCAGCAGCCGTTAGCATCGGATGGGAAACTGTTAGAAACTGAGTTTATTTGTCTTTGTGCTACGTCCTGGTCCCGTCTATGTCCTGGACACGTCTATGTCCTGGACACGTCTATGTCCTGGTCCCGTCTATGTCCTGGTCCCGTCTATGTCCTGGTCCCGTCTATGTCCTGGTCCCGTCTATGTCCTGGTCCCGTCTATGTCTTGGTCCCGTCTATGTCCTGGTCCCGTCTATGTCCTGGTCCCGTCTGTATTATAGTTCATGCAGTAGAACCTCTGATATCCCGGTGAGACTCAGACCTTCTGTCTGTGTTGTTCAGGAGAGCGTCGTCCGTCAACCTGAGTCTGGAGAAGTTGACCGAGACTCCGGATGACTCCGCCTCATCAGGACCAGTGGACAGGAGCGGTGAGAGCCTGGAGAGACAATCGTCCACAGAGGGGCCCGCTCCTCCCAAGCCCCCCCACACCTACTACGACAAACACCGCTACCCCGAGGGGGGGGAGGTCAGCGCCACGGGTGAGGAAACAGCCGGCTCCTGCGTCTTCAGTTATTCTCTGTGGCAGTTTGCACTGATTACTTGTTTCTCTGTAGGTTTACAGAGTCGTCCTGACCAGCCTCCCTCAGCACCTCCTCCTGCTCCCCCTGGCCCCCCCGGCCCCCAGGGCCCCCAGGGCCCCCCTGGCCCCCCCGGCCCCCCCACGCTGTCCCCCCAGGAGGACCTCTTGAACAAAGACAGGTCGAGGAGGAGCGTCTTCAGGAAGCTTTTCACTAAGAAATAGTTTGATTTGCTGTTTGCCAAGTGCTTTTATTCAACATTCTCACAAAGTGCTTTCACAAAACACTGAAGAGTGATAATGAAACCAATATGTGAATATTAATAGACACTATAATAATATGAATATATTCATTAATATAAAATGAATATAAAAACAAGTCTAAATTTAACTGTAGCACTGAAAACTCTTCTAGATGTTTCACCAAAATCAAATCTCAACGTCTCAAACATCTCGTAAAGAACCGTGAAGTTCTGGGTTTAAGCACAAATGCGTTTTAAAAAACAAACAACTCTCAGAAGAGAACGGAGGCTTAAGATCCGACTCCGTTCAAACAGTTTCCATCACTGCAGAGAAATAAGACTTCAGGAGCAGTGTTTCCTGTTCCCTGCTTTTAATCATGTTCTTTTATGCACTGGCGCCCCCCAGTGGCCGGAGGCATTATGGTTTTGGGTCTGGTGACCGATTGTTTCAGTCGGACTCAGAGATGATTAGATTTCAGAGGTCAAAGGTCATGGTGACCTCATGAGTCTGGAATAACAATGCATGGAGACTGATACTGCACTGGTGGGGGGGGGGGGGGGGGAGCATTCATTCTCGACGGCAGACGTTAATAAACGGTCGAGTGTTGTTTCCTCTGCTCGTGTCTGAATCGTCTCCTTTTAAATCGTTGACAGAAATCCAAAATAATTTTCAACTTGTCGGAGCAGAAAAGGTTTTTAAGACTCGATGCTTCATGTGATTTTAAAAAGATGAACTTTGATGATTCAGTGTTTTTTTTATTTTTTATGAATTCCATTTACTTATTAATGAGCAATAAATCCAAACATCTTCAGACTCATCCTCTCTCCATTCAGTCCGTCAATAAGTGAATCATTAAAATAATGAGTCAGATTAAGACTTTGACAGAAATCAAGAGTTCATACATTTATTCAGTTTGAGAAATTAAACTCAATTGAAGTGTTTGAGAGTCATTCAGACAAACTGGCTCCGCTTTCTGATTCATAAACATCTTCAATATCTAACTTCATGTGTCTGGGTCTGTTTCCACAGCTCAGCTCGGGACTAAGTTATTTATATTTGCATTTACTTCGTTGATTACTGTGAGAATTCTTTTTACACTCGATCAGATTGTGGTAAATATTGTTGAATAAATGAACTTGTTCCTCTTCGTCAGTTTGTTTCTTCCACGAGAAGTGAAAACGTACAAACGCTGGAATGTTTTAATTATTGATTCAGAGTTTCTATTTTCTTTTAGTGGTACTGAGGTCAGAGGTTATAGAAACCACTTCATTCATTAATATATACACTCACATATACAGTATATGGTCTTTATATACAGTCACTGATCCTCTTTATATACAGTCACTGATCATCTTTATATACAGTCACTGATCATCTTTATATACAGTCACTGATCCTCTTTATATACAGTCACTGATCATCTTTATATACAGTCACTGATCATCTTTATATACAGTCACTGATCCTCTTTATATACAGTCACTGATCATCTTTATATACAGTCACTGATCCTCTTTATATACAGTCACTGATCCTCTTTATATACAGTCACTGATGGTCTTTATATACAGTCACTGATCATCTTTATATACAGCCACTGATCCTCTTTATATACAGTCACTGATCCTCTTTATATACAGTCACTGATGGTCTTTATATACAGTCACTGATCATCTTTATATACAGTCACTGATCATCTTTATATACAGTCACTGATCATCTTTATATACAGTCACTGATCCTCTTTATATACAGTCACTGATCATCTTTATATACAGCCACTGATCCTCTTTATATACAGTCACTGATCATCTTTATATACAGTCACTGATGGTCTTTATATACAGTCACTGATCATCTTTATATACAGTCACTGATCCTCTTTATATACAGTCACTGATCCTCTTTATATACAGTCACTGATCCTCTTTATATACAGTCACTGATGGTCTTTATATACAGTCACTGATCATCTTTATATACAGTCACTGATGGTCTTTATATACAGTCACTGATGGTCTTTATATACAGTCACTGATCATCTCTATATACAGTCACTGATCCTCTTTATATACAGTCACTGATCCTCTTTATATACAGTCACTGATCCTCTTTATATACAGTCACTGATCATCTTTATATACAGTCACTGATCCTCTTTATATACAGTCACTGATCATCTTTATATAAAGTCACTGATGGTCTTTATATACAGTCACTGATCATCTTTATATACAGTCACTGATCATCTTTATATACAGTCACTGATGGTCTTTATATACAGTCACTGATCATCTTTATATACAGTCACTGATGGTCTTTATATACAGTCACTGATCATCTTTATATACAGTCACTGATCCTCTTTATATACAGTCACTGATGGTCTTTATATACAGTCACTGATCATCTTTATATACAGTCACTGATCCTCTTTATATACAGTCACTGATCATCTTTATATACAGTCACTGATGGTCTTTATATACAGTCAGTGATCATCTCTATATACAGTCACTGATCATCTTTATATACAGTCACTGATCCTCTTTATATACAGTCACTGATCCTCTTTATATACAGTCACTGATGGTCTTTATATACAGTCACTGATCATCTTTATATACAGTCACTGATCCTCTTTATATACAGTCACTGATGGTCTTTATATACAGTCACTGATCATCTTTATATACAGTCACTGATCATCTTTATATACAGTCACTGATCATCTTTATATACAGTCACTGATCCTCTTTATATACAGTCACTGCAGGTTTTAAAGAGATGTGTTTCCTCTTCGTCAGTGACGCTCCTCAGACCTGTGAGAAGTGAGGACAGGATGTGTAGTTCCCCCTCTGGGCCTCATGGTGTCGCTGCTGGCGCAGTAATCTGGTTCCACAGTTGATTCCCAGTTTGACTGATGGAACCAGTAACCTGCGGCTGCAGGATCAGAGGGTTCTTCACCATCACGTCATGTTCTCAGCAGATTAACAAAGTTTAACAAGTTTAAATCTTCACAATCAAACTTCAACTAACCAGGAATTCACTTTAAACTCCACCAGCTAAATTAATATAATGAATTTAAAGATCCATCAAAAATGTAATTGAAATCTCAAACATATTAAAAGGTGGTTGACTCTAAATACGACATTAAATCCAATAAATGAAGAAAACAAATCTTAATTAAATATTAAAAACACAATTCCTTTATTTTAAACCCTTAAAGATTTGATACCAATAATTAAAATGTGAAAAACATTTAAATCTAATTTAAAACAGAGTGTAAATGTTAAATATCCTCTGATCAAATTAAAACATTTATATATTCAGATTTCTGCTTTGATCTGATTTTTATATTACTGAAAAATTAAATGTAACCAAAGTAAAATGACAAAATAAATAATAATAACCTTTATTTATAAATCACTTTCCTCAACAATGTTACAAACTGCTTTACGATGAACCACGAGAAGAGGAAATAAAATAAATGATTCAACCCAAACAAACAGCATCAGTCAGCGTTTACGTGTTTTTATTATTTGTCTTGTTTAATCAATGTCTGTAATTAGAATAAACTGCAGAATTATGGATCACTAAAAGTTAGAAAACCACACGTTTAAATAAATCTAAATAAATAATGATTTCATTCTAAATTAGATTATAAACACTAATTCTCATTTGAACAATGTCCAGATACTTTCAGTTTGTTCTCAAACACAGAGGCAGGTTCAACAGAAACACTATTAGCATCTTTATCATTACTATTATCATTATTAATAATGATAATAGTAATGATATGCGCCATGAGAGTAAAACACTGAAGTGAGTTTCGATAACAATGATCATTACATTTTATTGTGTTATTTTATTTTAACACAAGACAAAAAATAGTTTCTGTTGTTTTTTATTTGACTCTGTTTTACTTTTTACAAACATGAACATGTCACAAATTGTTATGTCTCAAAAGTCCAACATGTGAAATGACGTCACGTTTCAGTTTCAAGTGACGTCATCGCCACGTTTAATAACAACCTGATTTAACGAATCTTGAACGTATACATAAATAATCTTAATCAGATTAAGACCAGAAGATCACGTTGATCAGAGATGAAATGGATCCTCCTGCAGTGAGGCTGGTTTGTGTGTTGGTGCAGGTCCAGCTCCTGCCACTAGGAGGCGCCCTCTGCCCTCCTCCGCTGCTGCTGATCCCTCTGAGCCTTAAAGCCCATAATAATCCCAACAACAGTGAGAATCCAGCCAGCGACGTGTGTTCAAACATTCAGGATTAACACCCTCCTCACCTCCAGGGAACGGTCCTCCTCACAGGGGTCAAAGGTCACGGTTCTGTTCAGAGAACCACCTTCATGATGGTGCTGAACCCCAGAGTTCTACCAGAACCTGGACCTCACCACAACAAGTATCTTAAGAGCTGCGTTAAGAATCTGTAAAAACCCTTAAGAGACCTTAATAACAACCACTAAATGTTCTGAAGAACTTAGAAGAACCAACATGAAGACCCTGTAACGTCATGTGGAACACAGTGACCCAAAGAACCCAAAGAACCCTGGGAACTGTTCTCCTAGAACCAGTGAATGCCCCTTTAATTCTCCTTAAAACCCTTTAAGAACGATTAGAAACCTCATTAAGGACCAGTGGAACCCATTAAGGACCAGTGGAACCCATTAAGGACCAGTGGAACCCATTAAGGACCAGTGGAACCCATGAAGGACCAGTGGAACCCATTAAGGACCGGTGGAACCCATTAAGGACCAGTGGAACCCATTAAGGACCAGTGGAACCCATGAAGGACCAGTGGAACCCATTAAGGACCGGTGGAACCCATTAAGGACCAGTGGAACCCATTAAGGACCAGTGGAACCCATTAAGGACCAGTGGAACCTCTGGACTCCCAGATAAAAACCCTTCACCCCTTCAGAACCTTTTCATGAACCTAAACCACCTCCACAGGAACCCTTAGATCCCGACCAGAACCCTGAAACTAAAGAACCTCAATAAGAACCAGTGGAACCTCCTGAAAAGGTCAATGACGAATGTCAGAGCAGCCAATCAGGTAGTGTTGAATCCCCTCTTCTTCCTCCCTCCTCCCTCCTCCTCTTCCTCCCTCCTCCTCCTCTTCCTCCTCTTCCTCCTCTTCCTCCCTCCTCCTCTTCCTCCTCCCTTCCTCCTCCCTTCCTCTCCTCCTCCTCCTCTTCCTCCTTCCCTCTCCTCCTCCTCCTCTTCCTCCTCCTCCTCCTCCTCCTCTTCTCCTCCTCCTCCTCCTCTCCCTCTTTCCTCCTCTTCCTCCTCCTCCTCTTCCTCCTCCTCTCTCCTCCTCCTCCTCCTCCTCCTCCTCTCTCCCTCCTCCTCTCCTCCTCTCCTCTTCTCCTCCTCTCTCCTCCTCCTCTTCCTCCTCCTCCTCTCTCCCTCCTCCTCTCCTCCTCCCCTCCTCCTCCTCCTCCTCTCCTCTCTCCTCCCCTCCTCCTCCTCCTCTTCTCCTCTCTCTCCCCTCCTCTCCTCTCCTCCTCCTCCTCTTCCTCCTCCTCCTCCTCCTCCTCCTCCTCCTCCTCCTCCTCCTTCCTCCTCCTCCTCCTCCTCCTCTTCCTCCTCTCTGGATGTGACACGGATCGTCACCAGGAGCCAAACAACAATCAGCCTCAGGTTAAAACATCAAAATAAAAGCACGAGGAAACAAACATGAACCTAATAATAATGATCGTTGTCTGTAGTAATATAAATATATAAATATAAATATATATATAATATAAATATATATATAAATATATAAAATAATAAATATATATAATATATATATAAATATATATATATAAATATATAAATATATAAATATATAAATCATAATAACTGATCTTCCAGTCTCAGTTATTTCTCAGAAATTATTTCCATCCTAACTTTTCACAACTAAAGCTTCAGACACGAGACTCCTCCAGAATAATAATTCACAAAAAAAATGTGAAAAATATTCACATTAAATCATAATAATAAATATGAATGAAACATTGAAATCTTGTGTTAATAAACATTAAAAGTGTAAACTATTTAATAAATTCATAAAAGTCAAACAGAAACATTGTCTTTTCCACAGCTGCTGCATAAACTGAGGATGACGTCAAACAGCTGTTTGTACAATAATAATATCAGATCAATCTAAGATGAATCAAAAGTCACATCTGCAAAAAATAAACATTTCAACCGTTTTTCTTCAGAGGCATTAAATTAACGCACACAGACACACACAGACACACACAGACACACACAGACACACACACACACACACACACACACACACACACACACACTACACTAGTTTAGCCTCAAACAAACATCTGATTGATTTTCTATTTTAATGTTTTGTTGTTTATTATTTTCTGCAGCATCACGTGACCAACACTTAATACCTGTGTGTGTGTGTGTGTGTGTGTGTGTGTGTGTGTGTGTGTGTGTGTGTGTGTGTGTGTGTGTGTGTTCTCTAATGGCAGCAGCACAGACAGTGATTAGTCTCAGAGCCGTAACCAGGACTTCAGGGTGTCGAAATGCAACTCACCTCACAACTCAATTATTATTATTATTATTATTATTATTATTATTGTGGATTATAGTTATACATATAATATAATATAATATTAAGATGTGAGGCTCTGAAGGAAGCAAATAGAAAATGTTGGAGTCGTTCTTCAAATTCTCTAAACAACATGTGATGTTATATGAATTTAAACACATGATATTTATGTATAATAAAGTCCTCGTGCGGCCTCCACGTGTCCGCGCTCGTGTTGTTTCCACGCGCACTGTGTGTGTTTGTGTTTCTGCTCCACTTTGGTTCGGTTCGATTCTCCTGCGCGCGACCCACGGACCCGCCGCCCGTGCTCGCCTCCCCGGTGCGGGACTCGGACTCGCGGAGCCGGAGCTCGTGGCCTCTCCGCGCCGCGCACCGTCACCTCCGCGTGTCCGGACCGGGTCCGCGCGCGCCCGGGTCCGCGCTCCTGTTTGTTTCCGCGTGTGAACGATGTAAACAACCTGAGACACGAAAACACATCCGAGTAAATATGATGAGCGGCGGGGCGTGCGTGTACACGTGCACGGTGTTACCAGTGTTTGACTTTAGGTGGGAGAGAGTGTGCGTGTGTGTGTGTGGTGTGTGTGTGTGGTGTGTGTGTTTTCCACGCTGCAAAAAGTGTCCTTCACGCACAGACTCTGAAAATCAGATTTTCTTTTTTAAAACGCGTCAGAAAATAAAAAATATGAAAATAAAGATTAAAAAGTCAAACCGAACAAACGGTCACTTCTCTTCTTCGGGTCCGTTTCTCCTCGGTCCGGTTTGTTCACGTCCCGAGAACTTAAATATGAATCAGATGGTTTTTAATGGAAATGATTTTTTTTAAATTCCCAAAACAAAAGATCGAGTTCACAAACGGAAGAAGTCAAATAAGTAAAATAAGTAAAATAAGTAAAATCAGTAAAATAAGTAAAACAAGTAAAATCCCCGTTGTGAGATTTCCACGCTCGTTTGAGAGAAATACAGATTTGTATTATAATCCCGTGAAGCTGCGAACGAACCGTGCGTGTGGGCACTTTTTGCAGCGTGCGCGCTCATCGGCGGACGTGTGTGTTTCCCCGCGCCTCTTGATTGGCTGGGAGCGCGGAGGACGCGTTAATATTGAATCCTAATGTCCCCCTGGTTGGCTGAGGACGGGGAAGGGCCAACCAATGTTTGCGAGTCGCTTTAGTGGCTGCGGCTCCTAATTAATTGCAGCTATCTGTCTCCTATCGATGTGTGTGTACGTGTGTGTTGTGTGCGTGTGTTTCCTCTTTTCTCCCCAAAGCGAACATGAAATAGTTTGTTGGGCTTCACTTCCCTTCCTCCTCTCCGTCCCCCCTTCCTTCCTCCCCGGCCGGGCTCGCAGGCAGACGCAGGACGGATCGAACCCCAGCTGTGTGCGGCGCTTTCGGTCGTTGCCATTTTCCCCCCTCCGCTGCCCGGTGATGTTGGATATGGGAGAACGCAAAGAGGTGAAAATGATTCCGAAGTCATCGTTCAGTATAAACAGTTTGGTGCCCGAGGCCGTGCAGAGCGACAACCAGCAGCACCAGCACCAGAGCCTGCACCAGAACCAGCACCACCTCCACCAGAACCACCTCCTGCACCGGCCCGGCGTGGCGGACGAGCCCGAGCAGAAGGCTCCTCTCCCGGCCGCCCCGCCGGAGCCGAAGACGGACCCTAAAGGCGACGCGTCGGGTCCGGACAGCTGCCCGGACGAGAAGGAGAAGCCGGAGGACAAGAAGGAGGCGAAGGACGCGGACGGAGCCGCCGGCGCGAAGGACGGAGACAAGAAAAGCGGCAAGTACGAAAAGCCTCCGTTCAGCTACAACGCGCTGATCATGATGGCCATCCGCCAGAGCCCCGAGAAGCGGCTCACGCTCAACGGCATCTACGAGTTCATCATGAAGAACTTCCCGTACTACCGGGAGAACAAGCAGGGCTGGCAGAACTCCATCCGCCACAACCTCAGCCTCAATAAGTGCTTCGTCAAGGTGCCCCGGCACTACGACGACCCGGGCAAGGGCAACTACTGGATGCTGGACCCCAGCAGCGACGACGTCTTCATCGGCGGCACCACCGGGAAGCTCCGGCGGAGGTCCACCACGTCCCGGGCCAAGCTGGCCTTCAAGCGGGGAGCGCGGCTGACCTCCGGGCTGACCTTCATGGACCGGGCCGGCTCCCTGTACTGGCCCATGTCCCCCTTCCTGTCCCTGCACCACCCGCGGGCCGGCGGCGCCCTGGGCTATAACGGGACCTCCTCGGGGTACCCGGCTCACCCCATGTCCTACAGCACCATGCTCACCCAGAACATGGGCAACAGCCACTCCTCGTTCCCGTCGTCCAACGGGCTGAGCATGGACCGGCTGGTCGGCGGGGACCTCCCCTACGCGACGCACCACCTGACGGCCGCGGCCCTGGCGGCCTCGGCGGTGCCCTGCGGCCTCTCCGTGCCTTGCTCCGGGGCCACGTACTCCCTGAACCCGTGCTCGGTCAACCTGCTGGCCGGGCAGACCAGTTACTTTTTCCCCCACGTCCCGCACCCTTCCATGACCACACAGACCGGCGGCTCCTTGCAGGCCGCCCGGGCTTCGGCCTCCAACTCCCCGCAGGCTCCGTCCTCCTCCTCGCTGCCCTGTGACTCTCTGAGGCCGGCCCTGTCCGGCTCTCTGCCGGCCTTCTCCTCGGGACTTTCCGGGAGTTTGTCTGATTATTTTTCGCATCAAAACCAGGGGTCGACCTCCAACCCGCTGATACACTAACACCCGAACCCTCACCCAGCCTCCCCCCACCTCCCCTCCATCCCCCCCTCACCCTCTCATTCAGCCTGAAGGACAGAACATGTGAACTGGACTGGAACTGTAAGTTGAACATTTTACACTGAACATTGACGTTGTAAGAATATCTCTGAGCGACCTGCTGTAGAAAAGAGCAGCAGAGGGAGAGAGAGAGAACAGCCCTGAAGCCTCCAGGTATTTTTTAATATTATTATCTCCTTCTCCTCTTCCTCCTCCTCCTCTTCCTCCTGCAGGTGTGTGTACATACATGTTCTCCGTGTCTGTACAGTTGTGTGTGCTCCGACCCAGAGGAAGCTGGGAGCTGTAGGCTGATGATGATCTTCTCCTCTTCTTGTTGGAGGAATAACTTTTTTCTAGAATGTGTATTTAAAATAGTTTTGTCTAATTTTGAGATTTAAAAAAAAAAAAAAACTACTACTACTATCTTGTAATGTCCGCGCGCATGTTCGCAGTATTATCAGGTCTCATGCGGCGGGGGGGGGGGGGGGGGGGGGGGGGGGGATTTTATTTGACAACATTCAAACACTAATTCTTTGATTTTAGATTTTGATCGTCTTCACGGTGAAATGTGTTTTTAAAACAGGAAGTGAAGCGACTCCCGTTCGTGTCCCGAGGCTGTTTCTCTCTTTCACGAGTGTCCATGTATTTGTTAGACCAAAGACTCTTCTGAGCAGAAGTAGGATCAGTGTTGAGCTGCACAACGGGACAGGGACAGGGACGGGGACAGGGGACAGGGGACAGGGGACAGGGGACAGGGGCCGGGGACAGGGCGGGGACAGGGGCCGGGGACAGGGCCCGGGCCAGAGGCCTGGGGACAGAGGCCCGGGACAGGGCCCGGGGCCAGAGGCCTGGGGACAGGGGCCGGGGACAGAATCCTGGGGACAGAGGCCCGGGGACAGAGACCCGGGGACAGGGCCCGGGGACAGGGGCCTAGGTAGGACTGAACAGTGAGGGACACAGTGAGTGGATGAACTTCGCCTCCGTCACGCAGAAAAAGTCCATTTAAAGCAGATTTAATTTAAACTGTGCTGTTTGGTGAAACGCGCAGAACCGTGCGCGCGGTTCGGTGCCGGGTCGAGTCCGTGGAGCTGCTCCGACCCGCCGGGCTCCTCTTATATCACATGTTTGAAACTGTTGTTAGAAAAAGACGTGAAACGGAATCATTTGCTTTGAAAAGTCTGAAGTTTAAATGTCTGGTTCCCGCTGATGTGTTTTCTTCCTGTAGAGAAACACGCGCACGTTCACGCTTCTTCTTCTTTCGTTGTATTTTTTGTATAATTACAGAGAGAACGTGTCTATTTGTCTGAATTTGGTTTCAACGTTTTTAAGAACAATGTAAAAACCCGTTTGTTTGACAGAAGAAAAAAAAGCCTCATTATCTGATATGATTGTCCTTTAATTGTCGTCTCTAAAAGAAATTTCATGGTTGTGATTCTATTGTGGTCTGATTCTTATTCACGTGTTTGTCGCTTATAAAAGTCAAAAAGAGAAAAAAATGTTTTAATCATAAAAAAATACAAATAAAAGAATAGGTTACATTCATAACTACAGAAAATCCCTTTGTCTTCTTTCCTGCTGCCGTGCGTGTTCACTCCTTCCACCCACAGGTCCACGGTTCTGATTCTAAACCAAACTTTATTTCTTTCAAACTTTCTGCCCTTCAGAGGAAATGTGTGTGTTTTACTGCGCAGGTGGATTTTGTATTATTATTTTCATTGAAGAGAAAACATCAGATAAATGTCAGCTCTGACGCGTCTGGAGACAAAAACAGAAACATGGAGCCTGAACCTCCGTGTGTCCTCCGTGTGTCCTCCGTGTGTCCTCCGTGTGTCCTCCGTGTGTCCTCCGTGTCTCCTCCGTGTCTCCTCCGTGTCTCCTCTTCTCTGTTTTTATTTATTTGGTTGTTTCAAGGTGAAAACGCGCCGCGGCCGGTCGTGCGTAAAGCCTTTACGCATAAACATGTGTACGCGCAGGCGTCTGGTGGAAGCCTGTGTGAAGTGACGCGAGCAGAGGTCGCGCTCAGGCTGCTCCAGTGAAATGTGACGCGCTGCGGCCTCCGCACACACACACACACACACACACACGCGCACACACGCGCACACGTTCCAACATTTTAACATTTAATTGTCCGGATTTTACTGATTTGTTTTGAACGCATCCGCGGATTTGCTGGAGCCTCCTGGAGAAACGTCTGGTTCCGTGTGGATCTGCAGCGTTTTGTCTCAAACCTCGAATTCAATCTGCAGATTTTTTAAATGAACTTCAGCTTGAATCTGATGTTTTCATTCTTTGTGCTTTTCTCATGTTTTTGTCTCTTTGTGCTTTGACTCGTTTGTTTTTCTTCTTCGAGCCTGAAACTGAAGAATCTTGGTTTTTAAACACGAAGTTTTCAAACTGATGAAATCGAGTCGATGGGACTTTGAAGCTTCTGCTGCACTTCGGTGAAGTTTCTGTGATTAGAGCAGTTCGGTCTGACAGGGTTCGTGTTGTTGTGTGTCTCAGTGCGTGAGGTGCTGTGTGTTGTGTGTTGTGTGTTGTGCTTGTGTGCTGTGTGTTGTGTGTGACGCTGCTGCTGCTTCAGATGTTTTCGCTTCATCTCAGCGGGAAGTTTTTATTTACTTCATTTCTGAGACTCGATTTTGTTTCTGTTGTTTTGTTTCCTGCAGATTTAAAAATAATCTAAATCAGTTTTCTCTTGATTTGCCTTCGTGTATTTTCAGTTTCTGGTTGAAAATGAATTCAGACTGAATCTGTTTTCTCTGGAGCGGGTGTGTGTGTGTGTGTGTGTGTGTGTGTGTGTGTGTGTGTGTGTGTGTGTGTGTTTCTGAATTTATGCAAACCTTTATTCTGCAGGTTTTGTTTATTATTTTTGGTTTAAATCAGACGATTTTTGTATTTGCTTGTTTCCGGTGTTTTGTCCAGTTTCCTCCTCGTGGTTACCGGATATAAATATTATATAAATATTATAGTAAAAAGTATTTGTACGCACCAAACGAGCACGCGCAGTTAAACGCGTTAAACAGCTCAGGTCGCTTCTCTGCTTTTTCTGGATAATTTCATTTTCATTTTCCCTAAAATTCCCTGAATGTGTTCTTTGTGAAAATTAATTTATTTCCTCTTTGTTTCAACTGAACATGTTTTTATTGAAACAATTTTAAAATCACCAGTTTTATTCACAGCTGGAGGTCAAAGGTCAAACCTTCTTCTTCTGGGTTTTCTAACCTGTGAAAAAAAATATTTTTCTGACGCTTTGACTTTTTCTTGCATCGAAAAAAATTAACTGATGAAACAATGTTTGAGTTGAGTTATTAATAATAATAATTTATTATTGTTATTATCAGTTTCTTGACGTAAATTCTGGTTTCACGTCTTTTATCATTTTTTTAAAAAACTGAATTAATTTTCACAGCAGCTGAAAAAATATATTTCCCATGATGCTCTGAGCTTCTTGCGTCACAGGAAGAAGAAAACAAGACAAACTCAGATTCAGTTTTTGTCTTGATATTTTAAATCATTTTATTTCTGTGTTCGAGCAGAATTTTGGTTTAAGATGATGGTTTAAATAAAAATTCCGTCAAAGATTAATTTAATTTAGTCCAGACGTCAGAGTTTCATATAAAAATCCTGGAAATGTTTAAAGATTTAAAGTTTTCAGTTTGTTAGAGCTGCAGATCGTCAGTGTTTTCTTATTTAATCTCTGAATCCACGTTTACAGCTTCACCCTGAATATTACAAATATTAAACATCAGAGGAAGAAACGTCTGAAAATGTAAAATAAGAAGAAATAATAATAATCAATAAATATCTCAAGAAACGTCCAAATCAGAGTTCTATAGTTTCTTGATGCTGTAAAACTAGAAAACTCTGGAAACTGCGAAAAATTAAAATAAACATCTGCAAGTTAATGATTAATATTAATTCCACTGTAAAAAACAACAACAACCAATATAATATCAGAGTCTGAATCAAATACAACTAAAGTGTTTCCCCCATTTTCAGTCTGATTTACATCGACACAAAAAAAGAAGGAAGGAGGTTTTAAAATAGAAATGAAGGAAGAAGAAAATAGGAAAAGAAGAAAGATTGGAAGGAGGGAAGGAGGGAAGGAGGGAAGGAGGGAAGACGGGAAGGAGGGAAGGAGGGAAGGAGGGAAGGAGGGAAGGAGGGAAGACGGGAAGATAGAAAGGATATGTGGACTTCCTCCCCCCCCTCCCCCGTGTCCTTCTGTTGCTTCTTTTGTCTTTTGACTGGTCACCCCATTTAACATGGACAGATAACATCAGCCTGACGGAGATTGGGTTCCTCAGCAGCGCCATTGTTGGGGTGAGGTGGGGGGGCGAGGGTGAGGTGGGGTGAGCTTCTTGCGTTACAGTCGGACTCGTTTAACTCAGTTTTCTTTTAGGAAACGAACAAATTGCTGCTGAGCCGCTCTTTGTTGTGTTTGGTGCTGATCTCAGATCAGATGATCGAGCTGCTGCAGCTTCGCTCAACGAGTCGGAGCCAGAAACGTTTCCTCTCCTTTAAAAGCTTTGAAACTGGATTTAAGTTGAAGGAGAGCCGGTTGTCCACGGTGAGGAAGAGCCAGCGACCAGAGTGGGATGGGGATAACACCGAATTAATAAAGGGCTCCAACTGGGGAACTGTCCAGGGGCCCCGAGACATCCAGGGGCCCCGAGACATCCAGGGGCCAAGAGACATCCAGGGGCCCCGAGACATCCAGGGGCCAAGAGACATCCAGGGGCCCACAGACATCCAGGGGCCAAGAGACATCCAGGGGCCCCGAGACATCCAGGGGCCCCGAGACATCCAGGGGCCCCGAGACATCCAGGGGCCAAGAGACATCCAGGGGCCCCGAGACATCCAGGGGCCAAGAGAGCCCCGCGTTTACTCCATAATATCAAGGTTTCCATAGTGACCGGCTGTGACAGGAAGTACTCCTCAGCTGTGAGTGTGTGAATGTGGTGATGATTACATGTAGTCATGACGACTGTGTACTCAGCGATGATGTAGTCATGACGACTGTGTTCTCAGCGATGATGTAGTCATGACGACACCGTACTCAGCGATGATGTAGTCATGACGACTGTGTACTCAGCGATGATGTAGTCATGACGACAGCGTACTCAGTGATGATGTAGTCATGACGACAGCGTACTCAGCGATGATGTAGTCATGACGACTGTGTACTCAGCGATGATGTAGTCATGACGACTGTGTACTCAGCGATGATGTAGTCATGACGACACCGTACTCAGCGATGATGTAGTCATGACGACTGTGTACTCAGCGATGATGTAGTCATGACGACTGTGTACTCAGCGATGATGTAGTCATGACGACTGTGTACTCAGCGATGATGTAGTCATGACGACTGTGTACTCAGCGATGATGTAGTCATGACGACACCGTACTCAGCGATGATGTAGTCATGACGACTGTGTACTCAGCGATGATGTAGTCATGACGACTGTGTACTCAGTGATGATGTAGTCATGACGACTGTGTACTCAGTGATGATGTAGTCATGACGACTGTGTACTCAGTGATGATGTAGTCATGACGACTGTGTACTCAGTGATGATGTAGTCATGACGACTGTGTACTCAGTGATGATGTAGTCATGACGACTGTGTACTCAGTGATGATGTAGTCATGACGACTGTGTACTCAGCGATGATGTAGTCATGACGACAGCGTACTCAGTGATGATGTAGTCATGACGACACCGTACTCAGCGATGATGTAGTCATGACGACTGTGTACTCAGCGATGATGTAGTCATGACGACAGCGTACTCAGTGATGATGTAGTCATGACGACAGCGTACTCAGCGATGATGTAGTCATGACGACAGCGTACTCAGTGATGATGTAGTCATGACGACACCGTACTCAGCGATGATGTAGTCATGACGACTGTGTACTCAGCGATGATGTAGTCATGACGACTGTGTACTCAGCGATGATGTAGTCATGACGACTGTGTTCTCAGCGATGATGTAGTCATGACGACAGCGTACTCAGTGATGATGTAGTCATGACGACTGTGTACTCAGCGATGATGTAGTCATGACGACTGTGTACTCAGCGATGATGTAGTCATGACGACTGTGTACTCAGCGATGATGTAGTCATGACGACTGTGTACTCAGCGATGATGTAGTCATGACGACTGTGTACTCAGCGATGATGTAGTCATGACGACTGTGTACTCAGCGATGATGTAGTCATGACGACTGTGTACTCAGCGATGATGTAGTCATGACGACAGCGTACTCAGTGATGATGTAGTCATGACGACACCGTACTCAGCGATGATGTAGTCATGACGACTGTGTACTCAGCGATGATGTAGTCATGACGACAGCGTACTCAGTGATGATGTAGTCATGACGACAGCGTACTCAGCGATGATGTAGTCATGACGACAGCGTACTCAGTGATGATGTAGTCATGACGACACCGTACTCAGCGATGATGTAGTCATGACGACTGTGTACTCAGCGATGATGTAGTCATGACGACTGTGTACTCAGCGATGATGTAGTCATGACGACTGTGTTCTCAGCGATGATGTAGTCATGACGACAGCGTACTCAGCGATGATGTAGTCATGACGACTGTGTACTCAGCGATGATGTAGTCATGACGACTGTGTACTCAGCGATGATGTAGTCATGACGACTGTGTACTCAGCGATGATGTAGTCATGACGACTGTGTACTCAGCGATGATGTAGTCATGACGACTGTGTACTCAGCGATGATGTAGTCATGACGACTGTGTACTCAGCGATGATGTAGTCATGACGACTGTGTACTCAGCGATGATGTAGTCATGACGACTGTGTACTCAGCGATGATGTAGTCATGACGACTGTGTACTCAGCGATGATGTAGTCATGACGACACCGTACTCAGTTATGATGTAGTCATGACGACTGTGTACTCAGTGATGAGAAGTTGAAGTTGTATTTTTTTGGTCACACTATGATTCTTTGTTGCCGGGTAGATTCCTGTCAGCTGATCGATTCAGCTACAGGCTGCAGGAATAATGAATCAGTGGGGGCCCACATCAAATGTTTGCCCTGGGGCCTCCTGTAAGGTTAATCCGGCCCTGCTGCTGAGATCATCACTGTGGACAAAGACAATAAATAATTCAAAGATTTCTCTGAATATATTTCATCAACCAGACAGTTAACAAGATAATAAACTAAATAAATAAAGATTCAAACAGTTTGTGTTTATGCAAATGAATCCAAACGGTTTATTTTCTGTCCAGGTGAAATATTGAAATATCACAAAAGACTGGGAACCACTAATATAATATATTATAACATGATATAATGTAATAATATATTATATATGATGACATAATGTAACATAATTTAATATAATATAATATAACAGTATATAATAAAGATGTTGACGGTAGGACCATCTGTATTTAATGTATTTAAAGGGTCAATGCTCATTATCTTCCGTCCAACATGTGGAAGCAGCAGATTTATCCAAACAGACTCGTTTTCATCTGCAGGTTAAAACAACATAATTAATAAATCAATAGCACGTAACGGGTCTGACATTTGTAAACACAAATACAAACCATTAGAGAACAGACGCAGACTATCAAGTACAGTCACATGTACAATAAAAGAAAACACTGATAATTAATGAAATATATAGAAAGCAACGACAATAATTAGTAAAACAACAACATAGTCCAACAACTATAACTTTTCATTTATTTGGAGAATGGAGAATATTAGAGCTTCACTGAACAAAGGTTTAACACACTTTTTATTTATGAAATTAAACAGAGATTCTCATTTAACTGATCAGTTTAAAAGTTGATGAACTTAATGAAGAGTTTTGATGAAGATCAGCTTCTGTTTATTTCTCTGCTCCTTTAAGGAAGTCTGTAACTTTGTGATTTGGCTTCGTTCAAATAAAGTTGAGCTAAATTAAGTTTTCCAAAAAGATATTTGAACAAAATAAAATAACAGAATTGTTTCAGAATTAAACTCAATAGTTTTTACAGTGAAGAATTAAATCGGACAAACTGAGAGAAAATAATTAAAATTCACTGGATTTTTTTTCTGCAAACTCGCGAAAGAGAATTTTATTATTTTACAGTTTTATTGCTTTAATCCACGTTATTTCGTGTCTCGTGAAATCTGATCAAACGCGTTTCGTTCCGTTGATTTGTCTTTAAAAACGAAAACACGAAAGAGATTCAAACATTTTAACAATTTGAAATCTGAATAAAACATCAAATTATTAATGTTTTCGTTTAAAATCCAGTTTATTTATCTGAAGGTTTGAGCTCAACATTTAATTTGCGTTAAAAATCCACGTGTTTGAAACGGAATCGATAATTAACGAATAATAATAATTTATAAAATATTCAAAACAAAACAGTAAGAAATAAAAAATATTGAAGTGAGTGAAGCTGTAGTTTATGTATTTATTTATCGTGTGTGTGTGTATGTGCGTGTGCGCGCGTGTATTAACGTGAACACTTCCATGGTTTAACCTGTTAAGGCGTCGCGCGCGCGGCCTCGTCCGCGCGTGATTTCACCGTAATTACGGGTTTTTTATTATTATTTTTCACAGTGTGACGTGACTCAAACAACACGTGAGCGCGTGCTGATCCGTGACACCTGCGCTCAGAGGTGCGTGTGACGTGATCATGACGCACGTGGTATCAGGTCTTTTCCCCGCACGGAGCTCCGAGTGTCTGTGCCCGTGCAGGGGCCCCGGACCCCCAGGGGCCCCGGACCCCCAGGGGCCCTGGACTCGGACCCGGGCCTCGGACCCGGGACTCGGACCCGGGCCTCGGACCCGGGCCTCGGACCCGGGACTGAGACCCGGGACTCGGACCCGGGACTGAGACCCGGACTCTGCCAGAGGCCTCACAACAAGTGAATCCAGCAGGACTCCACGCCATAATTAAAAAAACAAATATATATATATATATATATATATATATATTATGAATCCAGCAGGAGTCTGTGCTCTATTTAAAATATTATAAACGGAAACAGTCCAAACTCAGAGTCGTTGTTGTTGTGCAGCCTTTTCAGGGTGTTTCATTATTTTTTAAATAATATTTTCACAATATTTCCCCATGTTTTATATCATATAACATGTTTATAGTAATATCATCACAGAAGCGAAGCACGGAACAGAATCAGTTTTTAACTTTATTACATGAAAACACGTCCGTGTGAACTCAACTGAATGTTCCAGTAAAAACACTCCGTGGTTCGTTTGGAAGTTTGATTGGATCAGTAAATGTTCTGATGGATCAGTGAATGTTCTGATGGATCAGTGAATGTTCTGACGGATCAGTACATGTTCTGACGGATCAGTAAATGTTCTGACGGATCAGTAAATGTTCTGATTGGATCAGTAAATGTTCTGACGGATCAGTAAATGTTCTGATGGATCAGTAAATGTTCTGATTGGATCAGTAAATGTTCTGATGGATCAGTAAATGTTCGGATGGATTCAGAACCAACACGAGAACAACACGTGCCAGTCCATCTTCAGTCCAATCAGCTTCTCTCATTTGTGAAATTATCAGATGAAGTGAAATCACATGTACCCCCCCCCCTGTACAAATACCTGTAGCTACGTGTATTCCCGAGTACATGTACACGTACTTCCCTGCGTGGTGTCTGCAGCCGACCAATCAGAGGAGCGGGTTGAGTTCCTCCTGAGGGCAGGCGCACTGCATGGCCGGATTAACCTCCTGGGGGGCCCCGGGGCGTTTGTTGGTGGGCCCCTCTGGCCCCCCCACACCAACTGATGCTCCAGAGTTGATCAGTTAATTGACAGAAACAATTAATTAGCAACAATTTTGACATTTTAAAGTTTTCTGTGATGAAACCAGACATTTGAAAAACAAATATTACTCAACGGTTCAAACATCGACTGTTATTTTTCAGAATCTGAAGATGAAGTAGAAAATCTCAATTTTCAGTTTTTCTTTCGTCCTAATTGTCCTAATCTTTTTAACCTTTAATTTCTTTTGCTGCTTTGTCGAGACGAGCTTTTCTTCTGTCCGAGACAGAAAAGGCTTTTCTGCTCTTATCGACCTTTACTTTATTTCATTTTCAGTTATTTTCACATAATTTGTTTCTAATTAAAAGGTCGAAAATGAAAATGACCTTATTTTGGTGAAGAATAAAATCTGCACAGATCTGAGCTGTTGGGTTCAAACCGCCGGGTTCTGCCACAGAGTCCTGGAGCTCCAGGCTCGGGGACGGGTTCGGGTTCGAGTCCCGTCCACCTGGTTCTGTCACGTGACCTCCAAGTGGAAACAATCTGATCTGAGGCCAGAGACAACTAATTCATTTGTATAGTGAGATAATATGTGTGTGTGTGTGTGTGTGTGTGTGTCTGTCTGTGTCTGTCTGTCTGTCTCTCTGTGTCTGTCGGTCTGTCTGTTGTCTCCATTATTCTCTTCAGCTCCGTCTGTTGATCAGTTTCAGGGGAATGTCTGTTTTTTTTTTTTTTCTGTTTTAAACGGCTAATCTGGATTTGATTGGTCCAGATGAGAAGCCGGTGTGCAGGCAACAGTTTGACCGCTGGACACACACACACACACACACACACACACACACACACACACACACACACACACACACACACACACACACACACACACACACACACACACACACACACACACACACACACACACACACACCTAGACTTAAACCTTAACTGTGACGTTTGGTCCCCACAACATGAGTAATACCTGGACCACACACGCCTGTGTTCCATGTTTAACCCTCCTCTCGCTCCATGTCTGGTTCAAGTGCCCCTGAGCAAGGCAGTAAACCTCGGGGCAGCGTCCATACGTGTAAGAGAGGAAGTGAAGAGCACGGCCGGAATCACCTCCTCAGGGGCCCCGGGCAGATAAAAGGTTGCCTGGTCCCCCGGTGCACCCGATGATGTCTTTACCTCCAGAGACCAACCGGCAGCGTGGGACTTCCTGTTTCACCCTCATGTTCGGATCAGAACAAAATCATCTCACTTCAGCTTTTGAACAAAAATGGTGTCGGGGCCAAATGTGAATATTGTACGTTTCTGTAGTTTTCTACGATTGAATACGTCTGCGATGTATTGATGATGAAAACTATTGTCCACAAATACAACTCAAGGTCTCGACGTCACGATGTAAAGAGCTTTGACGTGATGTACATTATGATTAAGTGATATAAATAAAATTGAATGAAAACGACCCGATGTTGTGAAACTAACTTGACAACGAGCTGAATATGAAGTGAGTTCTCTTTTACGTCACTTCTACGTTTAATAAATGTGTGTTTGAAATATCCGCCTGGTTCCAGACGAGGCCTCGGGCGAAGCCGCCAGCTTTCATTTTACTCTCGTCTGGTAAATCTATAAATAAAAGTGTTTATTTTCTTTATTATTTAGATTTATTTTATTTTAACTTCTTGATTTATTGATACGTCCTGAGCCCATGAAGACCCGGAGAACGTGGAAGCTCCAGACCCGCGGGACATGGAGGTGAGATGGTTTTGATGTTTAACTTTAATGTGAAAAATGCAAATGACTCTTTTTCACTCGTGTAGCTGCCTTTAATATTTTATGATTTATTGATTTATAGATTTCAATATAAAGGAACTTATATTACACAAAATACAGCAGTTGTGTGAGATGTTGTCGGGGGGGGGGGGGGGGGGTATAGCACAGAGTTATTGACAGGTAGTACTGACGCAGGTGTATGTGGGCGTGTACTCGAACTCAGGCCCCACCCCCTTTCCCTCCAAATATGGTTACTTCTGGTTTCAACAAACCAAGATGGCGCTGGACACGACGTGAGGCTGTCGTCACGGTGACGGCTGGAACCGGATCGCACCGCAGGGATGAAGCAAAATATTAATTTGGTTGATTCAGATTTATTTAAAGGTGAAGTGACGTGTAGTAGAGTTTGTGATGTCAACGTTCATAAACTTTAATTCATGTTTTTATTGGTTAATGATCAGAAATAACAACTATTAACTGATTATTATCATGAAAGCTGCAGATTTGATGGATTATTTTATTTTATTTGTTACTTTATATTCATGATTTATTAAGTTGTATTATTAGTTGAGAAACAAAACACGCTTTATTAATCACATATCATCATAATCATTATATTATAATTATTAGTCACACAAAACAACAGATCTGATGAATTATTAGAAAAAAGTGAAACCACATAATGATAATAATTGTTATTATTATTGTTATTATTTTTATTTACAGCACTTTTCTTAACAAAGTAACGAAGTGAACTACAAACACAGAAACAACAGATTTATATAGATTTAAATAGATAAACATTAAAATGTATAGAAACACACACGTTATAAAAACACTAGATTTAAACAATGATGTATGTTGAAGAATATAATATAAATAATAAAGCTTCAATGTGGAATAAAAACTTTACTGCGTCGCTTGTGTAAAAGTCTCCATGAATAACAACATATTGGAATGTTAATTATTATTGGATGGATTCTGCTCCTTTCATCTATGCTCCACAATATTAAATGATTTATTAAACAGTAATAAATCATTAATCACTGATTTGAAATGGTCCTTCATCAGTTCTGTTTCTAATCAAATAGATTTTATTCAGAAATGTTCCGAGCCATGCGGTTAATTCTCACTATTGTATATTCATGTACTCGTTGAATTTATTTTTCACAATTAACCGAATCCATAAAAATAAATGAAGTAACTAAAAGTTTAAATCACATCGAGTTAAATCAAAGGAATAAAATGGAAATACTTAATTAAAACTACTATCAAGTGCTGTACTTGATTAAATGTACTTATTTACCACAGTAAACGTGCATATTAATAAGATCTAATTAATAGAAATAAAGTCTGTGTGTCATGGAGGCCGGGGAGTGATGGTGGAATAGATGCAGTATTTAAGTATTTAAATCATTTACTTTATCACACTTCTAAATACTCCATTACCTAAAATAAAAGCTAAGTGTAGTAGACGTATAAAGTATCTCAACCTGTACTCCAGTAAAAGTACTTAGTTACTTCCTACCACTGAGTACTGTAGAGATCAGTAAGTGTGTTAAGTGAAAGTAAATAAGGGGAAAGTGGAACGTTAAAGTAAAACAGTGCGTTGGTAGGTTTTGTGGGGGGGGCGCAACGGGGGGGGGGGGGGGGGGCGGCAAGGGGGGGGGGGCAGGGGTTCATGTGAACGAGCATGAAAACAGCCGACGGGTCGTGAATAATCGTTTTAATGAGAGTAAGAGCAGGCGGCTCGGCTCGGGCCTGTCGGGTTAAACAAACTCACTGAATCCGATTGTCAAAGTGCAAAGTGGTGTCGTTTCAATTTGCCCCCCCGTCCTTCCTCCTTCCACTCTTCCTTCCTTCCTTGTCTTGGGGGTCAACCAACCCCCCCCCCCCCCCCCCCCCCCCACCCTCGCCCGGCCCGGTCCTGCCAATTACGAGACATAATAATATTTTCTTAAACCCGGTGTGATCTTTGGTTTTGTTGTTTTAAAAATCCCGCTGATGTCGCTGCGCTCGGCTGATCGCGTCAATGGAGCGTCGCCGGATCGGCAGCGAGCGCTTCCTGCTTCAGTTCCTCTGCTCGCTGCTCCTCCCTCACTTGGTATCGGGTTGCACTGGAGATGTACTGACTTCAAATACTGAGTTGAATTACTTTCTAAATGTTCTCTGAACTCATAAAATTAAGTTTAATCAAGGATTAATTAGCAACTAACTTCATTAATTAGAGATTTGAGTTTGAAGAAAGTTGCATGTTGAAGACTTTTGTGTCCTTTGATTCGGGTTAGATGAGTTTCTTACTAAATTGTTTTTAATGACCCATCGCTGGGCCATCGCTGGGCCATCGCTGGGCCATCGCTGGGCCATCGCTGGGCCATCGCTGGGCCATCGCTGGGCCATGGTTGGGCCATGGTTGGGCCATCGTTTGACCATCGCTGGGCCATCGCTGGGCCATCGCTGGGCCATCGCTGGGCCATCGCTGGGCCATCGCTGGGCCATCGCTGGGCCATCGTTGGGCCATCACTGGGCCATCGTTAGGCCATCGCTGGGCCATCGCTGGGCCATCACTGGGCCATCACTGGGCCATCACTGGGCCATCGCTGGGCCATCGCTGGGCCATCGTTGGGCCATGGTTGGGCCATCGTTGGGCCATCGTTGGGCCATCGCTGGGCCATCGTTGGGCCATGGTTGGGCCATGGTTGGGCCATGGTTGGGCCATGGTTGGGCCATCGCTGGGCCATCGTTGGGCCATCGTTGGGCCATCGCTGGGCCATCGTTGGGCCATGGTTGGGCCATGGTTGGGCCATGGTATTGCCACCTGGCCATGTTGGGCCAGTTGCATGTTGGCCATGTTGGGCCATCGTTGGGCCATCGTTGGGCCACTGGCCATCACTGGGCCATCGCTGGGCCATCGACTGGGCCATCGTTGGGCCATGTTGGGCCATCGTTTGACCATCGCTGGGCCATCGCTGGGCCATCACTGGGCCATCGTTGGGCCATCGTTGGGCCATCGTTGGGCCATCGCTGGGCCATCGTTGGGCCATCGCTGGGCCATCGTTGGGCCATCGTTGGGCCATCGTTGGGCCATCGCTGGGCCATCGTTGGGCCATCGTTGGGCCATCGTTGGGCCATCGCTGGGCCATCGCTGGGCCATCGTTGGGCCATCGTTGGGCCATCTGGCCATCGTGGCCATCGTTGGGCCATCTGGGCCATCGCTGGGCCATCGCTGGGCCATCGCTGGGCCATCGTTGGGCCATCGTTGGGCCATCGTGGGCCATCGTTGGGCCATCGTTGGGCCATCGCTGGGCCATCGCTGGGCCATCGCTGGGCCATCGTTGGGCCATCGTTGGGCCATCGTTGGGCCATCGCTGGGCCATCGTTGGGCCATCGCTGGGCCATCGCTGGGCCATCGTTGGGCCATGGTTGGGCCATGGTTGGGCCATGGTTGGGCCATGGTTGGGCCATCGCTGGGCCATCGTCTGGGCCATCGTTGGGCCATCGTTGGGCCATCGTTGGGCCATGTTGGCCATCTGGGCCATCGCTGGGCCATGGTTGGCCATGGTTGGGCCATGGTTGGGCCATGGTTGGGCCATGGTTGGGCCATCGCTGGGCCATCGTTGGGCCATCGTTTGACCATCGTTGGGCCATCGCTGGGCCATCGTTTGACCATCGTTTGACCATCGCTGGGCCATCGCTGGGCCATCGTTGGGCCATCGTTTGACCATCGCTGGGCCATCGCTGGGCCATCGTTTGACCATCGTTTGACCATCGCTGGGCCATCGTTTGACCATCGCTGGGCCATAGTTGGGCCATCGCTGGGCCATCACTGGGCCATCGTTTGACCATCGTTGGGCCATAGTTGGGCCATCGCTGGGCCATCGCTGGGCCATCGTTGGGCCATCGCTGGGCCATCACTGGGAAGTCTGTAGCAGACCATTGCTTGCCTTAGTTTTTCCTGGTGTGTCTGGCATTACTGTATGTACAGTACATTTGAGTTATGAGCTTTTATTTTGTTGTTTGTCTCATATTTCCCTCTCTGTCTTCAGCGCATCATTATTTCAACTCTACCTAATATTCAGTCACAGTTTTATCTTTTTACAGAATTGGAATTAGAACCAGTTCAAGTTAGACTCTGGGGACCGAGAGGCAGGCTGGAGTCAGAGTTCAGCTCAGAACCTTATTATAGAAATACAGAAGAACTCAGCAGGATTCAGCTGCAGCTCATTCAGCACCCCCCCCCCCCCCGTCAGCATGTGGACACATTTCAATATAGTCTTTATATCTGTACAGCCCTTATATACAGTAACGTATATTTATACTCAGACACCACAGGCTAATAATATGCTCTCAGCTGTCAGGTCTCAATCAGGGGCTGAAGCTCTGTCCTCAAATCAGAACACAATTAATGTTGAAACATTTCTTTAAAGTATAATATTTCCTTCACAAACCAGAAAACATTTAGGGTCAAAACCTGGAGTGAACGATCTTTGCTTGATTTACATCTTTATTTCCGTAAAGAAACCGAAACCAAAACCAACGTGTGATCGGAAACAAGCGAGAACGTGACGACAGAATCAGATCCGCATCAAAACATGGGAGTTTTCAAACGAGCACAGATTCTGAATAATGAGGTGCAACATGAATCTGTCAGCACACACCAGCTGTGTGTGTGTGTGTGTGTGTGTGTGTGTGTGTGTGTGTGTGTGTGTGTGTGTGTGTGTACACACTGCATTACAAATACTAACACACACTGGGTATTTTAAACAGTTTTTTAAAACTGGTCATTTCACAGTATTTGCATCAAGAATAACAAAGTTCATGATATTTAATTTTAGGCAGAGGTTGAATAAGAGTTTGATTCAAGTCAAAGTTCTAAACAGTGCTAAAGATTAAAATTATGCTTTTAAAATGAATCAATAGATTCATTAATGTGAACATTTTATTATGTTTAGTTATATTATTTGTTTCCATGTTAAAACAATTAATTTCCGTGCAAAGATTCTGCAGAATTGATCGTGTTATTTCCTTGATATTTAATGTGATACATGTTATAGGTTCATCAGAAACTCCTCCTTCTTTCACATTGATAAAGTTACTTTCAGTGTTGCAGTATTTTTCACATTTGAAATTAATGTATCATTATATCTCAAACGAAATCTCATTTTTCACGTGTGTAAAAATTAATTTGACAAATAAACGTTTTTAACTTCTCCAATGTCAGATTGAAAAATATGATTTTACACTATTTATTTCCATTTATTTTGCTCATTGAGCTCTAAATTAAAATCCACAGTTATTATCATAATAATAAAGAACTCTGATGATAAAGAAAAACCTGTTATAGTGGAATAAAAAGTCAGTCCAGCAGCTGAGTTTTGTATAACGAGTCTGTTTTGTGTTTTATAAAGCGAATGTGTAACGATAATTAAAAAACTAATGAGGTAAAAGTAAACTGAGCAGAGTTTGTTGAGCTGCAGCTGATCATCCATCTCTCGGGTAATAACACGGTGTCAGCGGCGAGGGAGTAAACATGACGGGCAGCAGCTGCTGCACAGAAACACAGAGGACATGGTTTCATGGTTCATCTGTGGAAACTCTTCTTCTTCCTCTTCAGAGTGAAGCTCGGTAAGAGACTGTTCATGTCATTGTGGACTTTCCCTTCCCTCGAGTGAAGTCGAGTCAGACAGTTCATGTTTCCGTGACAGAGTGACTCGTGAACAGAGAAGTCAGGTTCTCTGTCTCAACCGGAATCAGAGAATGTTCATGGTATCGTGACTCTCTTCCTTTCGATGAGCTCGTGAATGCGGTTCCCCCCGAGCAGCAGCAGCTCCAGGGACGAGGTTCACAAGAGCAGTTCTTTTTGTTCTGAGCGCGGGAGAAAAGAGAGCAGAACAAGTCCAGGAAGGTGGTCGCGCTGCCTTTCATCGAACATGTCCTTTATACTTCCTGATGTGTGATCTGTACAGTAGAGTGTAATTATAACAGTGTGAACACATCATGAATGGAGTCACTCATAATGCAAAGAACATGTTTTACACAGAAATATTACTGACGTATAAATACTCTCATATAATAGACCCCTGACACGTCACCTGTCATTAGTCTGTATTATATTTAGTGTTAAGAACAGTATTAAATAGTTAAGTTTTCACTTTTAAATACAGTTTTTAATATTGATTGTTATGCTGCTTGTAATCTTAATAACTTCTACAGGTTTATTCCCATTAAAGTAAATGTAATATATAATAATAATATGTATATATATAATATATCAGTCATCAAAAGCTTTAGGCTGCTTTTACAAACCATAATCAACAACTGAAGTCAAACAGTGTTATTGAACAGAATATGATTTCTGTTTAACTCATGCTGTCACCTGAACCAATACACTCACTTATTAAAGCCCCTATAATGTAGATGATCAAATTATTAAGTAAAGAAATATTTCATAGTTTGGTTCAGGTTCGTCTCCAGGAAATGATTTTAATGCATTTATATTCATAGCTCTGTAAGAAAACTGCTCCACATGTGTAAACATGTTTTATGTTGATCAAAACACACAATTCTAACCAATCATATCATATAAGTGTGAGTCAGAACGTGATATCATAAATGATATTTAAAGATGGTCTTCTTCACGACTTTGTAAAATCAGATACCAGCAACATAAATCTGATATCTGGACATATATAGAAATGATGGTGTGTAAATGTACTTTTCACCAATAAAATAAACTTCTACTCTGGATGTACAGTAAATTCCACATTTGCTTTAATGTTCTTATTTCCAACAAAAAGTGTTTTTATTGCTTTATCCTAAAATCTCCCTCTCTCTCCCCCCCTCCCTCCCTTTCACACACACACACACACACACACACACACACACACACACACACACACACACACACACAAACACACAAAGTGTATATATTTAGACATTGATTAAAATTTTTAATTAAAAATATGTTTAATTTCATTTAATATTTCCAGGAGATTTTTCTATGATGCACTTATATTTTTTTTGTATATTGTATATATTTTATTTGTGATCACGGTTGAAGGTCAACAGGCCGGATTTTTCTAAAATATTCTTTCTCTAATAAATCATATTTATGAGTATTTCCTCCCTCGTTTTCTGCCAACAAGTATAATTTCAAATTCAGAATTGTTTTTTATTATTCAATGTAAGTTTTCATATTTCCATAATGGCTTTGATTCTTATATGTTAGTCAAGTAACCTCCCTGTCCCTAATGTTTTAAGAAATTCTATTTTCTTAATAAAGTCAAATACAGGAAGCGACAGATTGTAATCTGGTATGACAACTCGTATCATTCTGAGGAGCTCCGGCTCGGACCTGAAGCTCGGACCTGAAGCTCGGACCTGAAGCTCGGACCTGAAGCTCGGACCTGAAGCTGCAGAGAAGCTGGGAGTTGTGTGGAGTTGTGTGGAGTTGTGTGAGTGTGTGGAGTCTGATGGGATGGAGTTGTGTGGAGTTGTGTGAGTTGTGTGGAGTTGTGTGGAGTTGTGTGGAGTTGTGTGGAGTTGTGTGGAGTTGTGTGGAGTTGTGTGGAGTTGTGTGGAGTTGTGTGGGTTGTGTGGAGTTGTGTGGGTTGTGTGGAGTTGTGTGGAGTTGTGTGGAGTTGTGTGGAGTTGTGTGGTGTGGAGTTGTGTGGAGTTGTATGGAGTTGGTGGAGTTGTGTGGAGTTGTGTGGAGTTGTGTGGAGTTGTGTGGAGTTGTGTGGAGTTGTGTTCTCTGGTGTGAAGACTCGTCTGAGCTCCGGTCCGTTTGTGGACAAACCGGTTGAGACGGGACTTTCTGACAGTTGCTGTGTGAACTTCTCCCTCAGAGCCACTTCCTGTTCTGACGAGCAGCAGGTTTCCTCTGCCAGCCTTTGTCTGCTGGCTGCTCTCCCCTTTCTGCCTCTCTGTGGGGGAGGGGGGGAGGAGGCCAGGCGGGGAGTGTGTGTCTGTGTGTGTGTGTGTTTGCCCTCAATATGTTGTGATGGAAGACTTGGTTCTCCAGAAGGAGCGTCTGGCTGGAGCTGGCAGCAACCGTCATTGATCTGTTTGGCATCAGGTGTCTCCTCAGCTCAGGGTCCTGATGCTCCTCAGCTCAGGGTCCTGATGCTCCTGATGCTCCTCAGCTCAGGGTCCTGATGCTCCTGATGCTCCTGATGCTCCTGCTGCTCCTGATGCTCCTGATGCTCCTGATGCTCCTGATGCTCCTCAGCTCAGGGTCCTGATGCTCCTGATGCTCCTGATGCTGCTGCTCCTGATGCTCCTGATGCTCCTCAGCTCAGGGTCCTGATGCTCCTGATGCTCCTGATGCTGCTGATGCTCCTGATGCTCCTCAGCTCAGGGTCCTGATGCTCCTGATGCTCCTGATGCTGATGCTCCTGATGCTCCTCAGCTCAGGGTCCTGATGCTCCTGATGCTCCTCAGCTCAGGGTCCTGATGCTCCTGATGCTCCTGATGCTGATGCTCCTGATGCTCCTCAGCTCAGGGTCCTGATGCTCCTGATGCTCCTGATGCTCCTGATGCTCCTGATGCTCCTCAGCTCAGGGTCCTGATGCTCCTGATGCTCCTGCTGCTCCTGATGCTCCTGATGCTCCTGATGCTGATGCTCCTGATGCTCCTCAGCTCAGGGTCCTGATGCTCCTGATGCTCCTGATGCTGCTGCTCCTGATGCTCCGATGCTCCTGATGCTCCTGATGCTCCTGCTGCTCCTGATGCTCCTGATGCTCCTGCTGCTCCTGATGCTCCCGATGCTCCTGATGCTCCTGATGCTCCTGATGCTCCTGATGCTCCTGCTGCTCCTGATGCTCCTGATGCTCCTGATGCTCCTGATGCTCCTGCTGCTCCTGCTGCTCCTGATGCTCCTGATGCTCCTGCTGCTCCTGCTGCTCCTGATGCTCCTGCTGCTCCTGATGCTCCTGATGCTCCTGATGCTCTGCTCCTGATGCTCCTTGCTCCTCGATGCTCCTGATGCTCCTGATGCTCCTGCTGCTCCTGATGCTCCTGATGCCTGATGCCCTGTGCTCCTGCTGCTCTGATGCTCCTGTGCTCCTGATGCTCCTGATGCTCCTGGCTCCTGCTGCTCCGTGCTCCTGATGCTCCTGATGCTCCTGCTGCTCCTGCTGCCTGATGCTCCTGATGCTCCTGATGCTCCTGATGCTCCTGATGCTCCTGATGCTCCTGATGCTCCCGAGGTGCTCCATGCTCTGGCTCCTGATGCTCCTGATGTTGATGTCCTGATGGCTCTGCTGTCCTGTCTGCTCTGATTAGCTGATGCTGTGTTGTCTGATTGTCCTGAGTCCTGAGTCTGGTGGACTGGTTAGTCTGTTGGACAGTTAGTCTGGGTTGCCGTTTAAATGGAGAGCTGGTTGTGGTTTCGTTGTTGTAGTCACTGTTTAGTCTGGTTGGACCTGGTTTAGTCTGGTTGGGCCTGGTTTAGTCTGGTTGGGTCTGGTTGGGCCTGGTTTAGTCTGGTTGGGCCTGGTTTAGTCTGGTTGGGCCTGGTTTAGTCTGGTTGGACCTGGTTTAGTCTGGTTGGACCTGGTTTAGTCTGGTTGGACCTGGTTTAGTCTGGTTGGACCTGGTTTAGTCTGGTTGGGCCTGGTTTAGTTTTCTTTTATAACTCAAACATGATCGTGGAAAGTAACGTTGTTTGAATAACTGTTCTCTGCTGCAGAAAGGATTTCCAGCTTCAGTTCTTCTGATGGATCTGATTTACTTCTCCTCTCTCACTGTCCATTAAATAAAACCATTAGGATCTGAAACTGCCCCGAGGGATTGATCATCTTCCACAAGTAGAAGGATCTAATCTGGAACATCTAATGTGCTTTTACTTTTTGGACACGTTTACAATCAAGGATTCAGATCAGCTGATGGACAGAGATATGGAAATAAAGCAGCTGGAAACTTGTGGATGACTGTTTAGATGTGAATCTGTAACATCTTCAAGGACATGAGGTGAACATTCCATGGCAACAGCGAGGATTGTGGGTAGTGTAGGACTTCTCCTGGACATTGTGAACAAAGGAGAATATATAGTTTTACAGTCTGGTGGCTTGTGAGTTCACCTTGGCTGATCATCACAATCCCATTCAGAAACTGTTTCCACTTCTCAAACTCTTAAACTTTTACACTTTCATTTCATGTACTTCCTTCTTGAAGCACTTAAATACTTTCCACGTATGAGGTAGATCAACGTGAACACAATGAACACTGCTGCAGTGTCGTCACGTCATGTGACTGATCCTCCTCCAGAAGCATCGGGTTTCTTTATCAGCAGGAGGCTGTAGCATGTCTGAACAGAAATGTCATTTGTTAAACACTTGAGCAAACGTGTCATATAACACACACACACACACACACACACACACACACACACACACACACACACACACACACACACACACACACACACACACACACACACACACACACACACACACCTGTAGCCCAGGTGTGTGTGGTTCTGTGTTGAACCTGCTCTACCTCCGACTCACTGTCACTTACTGTTCACGTTTAACCCCACTGCCCCCCCCCCCCCCCCCCCCCACCCAGCGCCACCTCTTTGAACAACAGTTTGTCCTTGAAGTGCAATGCATGCTGGGATAATTTAGTCTGAGGAGGATCCACCTGTTGCAGCTTTCGCTTCTTGGGAATGAAAAGACGCATTTACTGGCAACGTTGAAATGGGCCCGAAGCGCCCGAACGGAAACACAGCGTATGTTCTTATTGCGTTAGCTAACAGCACAGCACACTCAGATGTTAGCATGCTAGCACATCAAAATGAGATGATTGGGTGAACCCCCGACATGTTAGCATTCTGCTGTTAGCATTTAGCTGACGAGTTAATAGATGTAGCTTTTTATTAAACACGTTAGCGTGTTAGCGTGTTAGCTATACTGAATCTCCACTCGGTGTTTGTAGTTTTATTCAGGTGTTTTGTTGCCTGTGCTCCAGTTTCACTCTGTTTATTATTGTTTGTACATGTTGTGTTAGTTGTGTTATGTTGTGTTATGTTGTGTTATTGTCTCTCGTCTTATCAGTATCCAGTTCACTGCTGCTGGATCATCCAGTTCCCCCTCAGGGATCATACGACTTTTATCTAATCTCATCGGAAATTGGCTTTTTTTTTCAAGAGATATAACATTTATTCTCCTCCTCCTCCTCCTCCTCCTCCTCCTCCTCCTCCTCCTCCTCCTCCTCCTCCTCCTCCTCCTCCTCCTCCCTCCGCCTGCCTCCTCTCCCTCCTGCCTGTCTGTCAGCCGACAGAGAGGCGACAGCAAGTCTCCTCGCCGTAAACCGATCTGCCTCGGAGAGAGCGCGAGGCAGAACGGGAGAGGATTCCTGATATGGATCTACCTCAGAAACGCAGCCAAACAAAGCCTCACCTGTTTTCACCGCCCGGCCTCTTTCCTCCTCCACCACCGCGGCTGCATGACCGGCCCCTGAAATACTCCACTTTGTCAGTTTGTGCATTTCCCTCCTCTGGTTTTGTTTCCGTCGGGGATTGTGGAAGCTTTGATACACAGAAATACCTGTTAGTGGTCGTCGATCCTTTTCCCAAATACCTCCATGCACCCTCCTTCCCCCTGGTCTCACCGGAACACAGAATTACCCCTTTTACTCGCCTCCTCCCTCCTCCACCATTTTGGGTGTCCCACATCGGGGCCCCTGGGGCAGATCCCAGACATAAAGTTAGCATTGAGGAGCCGAGTGTCCGATATCAGTTAATGTGAGATACAACTAATTAGTCCATTATCGGGCCCCTGCTCTCACTGGCTCATAAATTGGAGCCACTCAAAGGTCGTTTATTATTTATCAGAGTGGGTGAGGTGGGGGGAGGACAGACGGGGGAGGGGGGGGGGGGGGTGATGCTGCTGCTCCAGTTTGCTTGTTCAACATATCAAGATTACTTTCAACTCGTCCTGTTGGATGACTGCAGCCTGCAAACACCACGCACTCACACACACATCTGATCGCACACCGGGCCCACACAGGTTCCTGTTCTCCCCAAGCCGCCGCTCGCTGGGCCGCGGAGCAGAAACCTCAAGTGGAGAGTTCAGGGAGAGGTCAGTGCAAACACCTTATTTATCAATTATTAACGTGTTGTAGCTGCAGCGTGTTCCAGCTCCGTGTTCAGCTGTGAGGGATCAGCCCCACGCCCCCCCCCTGGAAGACCTGTTCAGACCGGGCACTTCAGTGAAAGTGTTGATGTTTCACTCAAATTCAAAAGTATTATCATCACAATGTGTTTAAGAACCAGATGGAGACACAACTCAGAGAGAATGATCCTTTTTAGAGAAAGTGAAACTAGTGTAACTACATGAATAATGTGTATATGTTATAATATTGTTGTTGGAGGATTTGTAATGTTGTCACCTGCCTGTAATAAACATCATTTCCCATCATTCTCATTGCTCAATGCTGTTGTAAAGTGTTAACACACACATATATACTGTATGCATACTGTAAATGTTCAAGCAACTACAGCTGCAAATGAAACTATGAAGATATTTGAGTTTGTTAAGTCTGATAGTGAAATAACAACCTAATGCTAAAGTTGATTTCTTGATCCAAATGTTCCTTTAGTCTCATTAATTATGAGAAGCACCATCACCAACGAGTCTCAAGGAGTACCCCAAGGCTCTGTACCAGGTCCTCTTGGAATTTCAAATGATTTGAGTTAATAACAGTTTTGGTGCCACGCTCCGTAATTATTTTTGTAAATGTTTGAATTGTTATGCAGACAAACTACAATCTGCTGTTTTTACCCTCAAAACATTGACTGTGGAAACTATAGAACACGTTGGCATTGACACATGATTCAAAGTCATTTAGACTAAGAAGTGAAGATTCAAAATGAGGACGAGTTTTAATAATGCTTCTGTAGTTCTGCTCTCTGAGGGATTGTTGTGATGCTGCATGTGAAGTGTCTCGTGTTCCTCCGTGATCCTGTCTGACCGGGCGTCTTCACACAAACACTGACAGCGGTTTGTGTTCCTTCCGGCCAATTATTCCTGTTTTCATCTTCGTCTCAGACGACAAGTCAGTGTTTTAGTCGGAGCAGGTATCACACGGCCGGGATCGTGTTACACAGCTGAGAGATTTATTGCTCGGCGAGGGAACGTGTCGAGCTGCCGTCACTGTTGTTGTCTGCAGCTTTTTATCTGGGTGAGAAACAGAGAGGGGGGGGGGGGGGGGGGTCGACGGAGCAGCTCCAGAAACACCAGGATGATGTTCGTAGTCAGTGTGCATGAAAATAACCTTTTCAATTTAAAAGGTAAAGACTTCCTCACAGTGGAACTGTGAAGACGTTTGGATTCAAGGTCGATTGGATTCACCCGAAGGTCAAACAGATTAACATCAGGTCATTAAACGATGGTTTACCAAATGAGTGAAGCAAACAACCCCAACGGGCCCAAATCACTTCGGTGAATATATATGAGCTCCATCTTTTTGTAAGTTTGCATCACTGAAGTAGAATCTCAGATTTGACCATGGACCATAAATAAAGATGGACGACGCGTCTCCACTTCCTTCCACTGTCCAAGCAAAACCAAACTTGGACATATGTCAAACATCAAATGACAGAAACCCTCTGAAACATTGATTAAACATCTACGTTTATCTTTTAGTTTGGTCCATGTCCCATCTGCTAACATGGAGGAGGAGTGTTTATGGCCTATGCTGCAGCCAGCCACCAGGGGGCGATGGAGGTCTGGGTCCTTGTTCGGCTGCGTCCTGTCCCCTGCTGACGTTTAGAGACTCGTAGATTTTACAGTGGAAGTACATTCGAGGTTTTTATATTGTTTAACCGTCGTACCAAAATAAACATGGATGACAACCTGCAGCTCGGACTGTTGATATGAAATTTGTGAATATTTCATATAAACGTGATGAATTGAGTGTCTCTCACTCGAAGTGTGGAGCCGAACACAAAAACGTGTTAACGGCCCCGAACACCACATCAGTGTAATCCTCCGTGTGTGTGTGCGGCTGTCTGTCATTGTCACAGTGTGAGAAAGCTCCTCCTGTTTGTGTCGAGGTGTCATTACAACAAGACAACAGCACGTTAATAAAGAGGACGACTGGAGTGTGTGCTTTTGTTTCCCGTGATAATCAGGCTGCTGATGCTGCTGCTCGGCTTTGTTCTGCAGAAACAAACAGTGGAGCATCACTGTCAGCTTCCAGCGCATCGCTGACATCGTTCCTCAAATCAATATTATTGTTTTCTCTTCGTGCCGTTTGGTTAATGCACCGAAGGTTTGGGCTGAGACGAGGAACGGAACCAGTTCAACCACGAGGACGAAGGGAAATCACATCAAGTGAAGCAGCTAACACGGGTTTCAATCTGCTGCCTCGTCCACACGACCACGGCTTCATCAACTCTGCCACCGACTCGTGTGACGTCCACACGAGTCCAGAGATGTCTGCACACTCTGCAGGACCTTATCTGATTGGTCCGGCTCCTGTCACATGAACAGACGTTATTCAACAATGTGTTCACACCGACACGTGTACGTGAGCGGTCACATGATTAAAACTGATCCGGAGCCAAAACTCACAAAGATCGGTTTGTTTTGAAAATACTGTTTTCAAACAAAACATAGTCGTATGGTTGAAGCCTCACGTTATATAGTTTGATGCATTCCGACAATAAGATGTAAATAAAGATGGACCTCATGACAGCTCCTAAAGTGTCTAAGTCCAGTTTTATGAATTAGTGTATTTTACTAACTGTGAGTTACCATAAGTCTGTGTTATGAATAGTTCTGGTTCCACATCCTGTCTCATCATCTGCGTACGTAGATCCAACGTCTTCTCTGAACCATAAACAGTGATTGTAGCTTTTCACCTTAATCACAGGATATAATAATATCCAGTAACAGAATAGAAATGTTACTTATTACATTTCTATTTGTGGCGGTGAAGACAAATAGCTGCAGATGAGCATTAATCATTAGTTAAGATGGTTTCACAGTATTCAGGGGCGACAGATTTCTGATACTGGTCTGTATTCCACTGTATTTTGATTGTGTGTGTGTGTGTGTGTCTGTGTGTGTGTGTGTCTGTCTGTGTGTGTGTGTCTGAGCTTCTGTTTTCCCAACAGCTTCACTGAGTTTACAGACACAAAGACTTCTGAAACAAATCCTCTCAGCTCCTCCAGTCTCTGGGGTTCATCTGTGTGTGTGTGTGTGTGTGTGTGTGTGTGTGTGTGTGTGTGTGTGTTCTCAATATTACACATCATATCACTGTTTCATTGTGTGTGTGTGTGTGTGTGTGTGTGTGTGTGTGTGTGTGTGTGTGTGTGGTCAGGGAATTCAGCGACGCTAACAGTCTGTCACTGTTTATCTCTTTGTCTCTTTGTTTACTTCCTCCTCTGTTCTTTTTTATAAATCACATTTATTTCCTCTAAATATCTAAATGATCCAGTATTTACTTCACTCGTGTTATTGCTCATGTTGTA
>CM031679.1:594227-601727 GCA_006182925.3 Reinhardtius hippoglossoides
ATTGTTTTCCATGGATTTTGTGAAACACTTTGGAACCTTGTTTAGATCAGTGCTACACAAATAAAGTTATTATTATTAAAGATCAGGTGTGAAACACACGTTCCTATATGAGCCAAGTTTGTGAGACGATAACTTCCAGTATTTGAAAGAATCGGATCGGCTGTTGATGACAGAGAGACTACACACACACACACACACACACACACACACACACACACACACACACACACACACACACACACACACACACACACACACACACACACACAAATAATGAGAAAGGTCTTGGCAACTTTTTCTTGCTCTTCGCTGTCAGAAGATGTCAGGGGTCACATTGTGTATGTGTGTGCATGTGTGTGTGTGCATGTGTGTGTGTGTGTGTGTGTGTGTGTGTGTGTGTGTGTGTGTGTGCATAATGACTTGATTAGCAAACAGTCTCCTGAGGGTTCTGTTCTAGTGTTTCAGAGTTAGAGTTCGTGTGTGTGTGTGTGTGTGTGTGTATGTGTGTGTAGACATTTGATGGTCTCTGTGTTTACTTGGACAATGTGTGTATTCATGTTAATGTGTGAGGACAGTTGTGTGTTGGACGAACCTTCCAGACGGAACCTGTTGTTGGTTTTATGGAGTTTTACAAACGTGGAGGATCCGAGCTGAGAGGGAGGAGGGAGGTCGGGCCCCTGATGTATGATCCTCTAATGAGCTGCCCAATTGGCTGCTGACGGAGAAGAGGAACATGGCCGCTGCACGCACACACACACACACACACACACACACACACACACACACACACACACACACACACACACACACACACACACACACACACACACACTGTATCTCCGGTGTGTGTGTGCTGAGTGAGCCTCTGAAGGTCCTAAACACAGCGGCCGATAGATCAGACGGAGCTGAAGTTTGACTCCAAACACTCGGAGGTCGACCGCTCCAAACTTTAAGACGCCAACAGAACGGACCAGAGAAGAAGAAGAAGAGTGATCAGCGCCTAACAGACGAGTCTGAGTCACTCCTGGTGATTAAAGGTCATCCGTAAATATTAAGAGCGATCCATCACGTGGGGGGAGAGGCGGACGTGTCCTGGGAACATGTTGAGAGTCACTGTGCAGCAGAGGAACATCTAGTCTGAGCAGGATCACAGAGCTTTATTGTGATGGGGGGACGGGTGTTTTCAGACTCCTGTGATGTCACTTCCTGTTTCAGGTTGCAGCTGTCAAATCTTTCCACCAAACAGTCTCAGCTTGTAAAGATAATAATGTGTTTGCTACATCAGCTCGTAAAATACCGACAAACAGCCCCACTGATGTTTCTGTGTCTGGTGTCATATACAACCCTTCATCTGGACACGTGATGTTCATGGAGGGGGGGCTCCTCAGATCTCCATCTCCACAGGTAACGGTGGAGGGAGCTCGCGGTGACGTTAGATCCTCGGGCGACGAAGAGGACGACGATCGGCTGCTTCTCTTTAATGAGACAAGCTTCATGTCTCCAGTGGAGCAGTGAATTCAAGTAAATCAAATCAGGACGTGTCATCGACTGTTAATCACATTCTCCTCCTGCGACAGGTACGTCATCGGGATTCACTGGGACACGCACACACACACACACACACACACACACACACACACACACACACACACACACACACACACACACACACACACACTCAACTGCCTCCTCCAGTCTCTTCTCTTCCCTCCTTGATATTGTAAGATGCTCGTTTTATTTATATTTCTTGAAGCGACAGTTGGTGACGAGGACAGATTGTCACTGTCTCCTCTGTTGTGTGTGATCTGATCTGTCGCTGTGTGTGTGTGTGTGTGTGTGTGTGTGTGTGTTTACTGTATAAATCTGTGTTGTCACTTCAGATCATCTTTGTGTCACGCGCTGGCGGCGGTCGCGACGCTTCCTTCAACTGGAGTTAACGTCAAACGCTGGAGCACTTTATTAGGAACCCTCTCTGGCGCTGAGGAGTTCCTCCCTTCACACATCAGTACACATCTGTCCGGTGCCACGGAGCTGTATCCTGCAGGAAGTAGATGAACACGGTCAATACTCTGACTGTGACATTCAACCAGGACTTCAGTGTTCTTCCTGACTCGATGGTTTGTGAGCTGCTGTCAATCACACTGTGGTATCCCCCCCCCCCCCCCCCCAATACATCCGGTGCTTTATGGTCTATTTGACTGTAAATGATCATAATCTTCTACATGAACATGAGCTGTATTGAAGAAGACTTCAGGACTGAACCTGACGTGACCTCTGCTGCTGCAGAAACACCAGCTCAAGGTCAGACTGTCAGCTCCGCCTCCTGCTGTTAGCTCCGCCTCCTGCTGTCAGCTCCGCCTCCTGCTGTCAGCTCCGCCTCCTGCTGTCAGCTCCGCCTCCTGCTGTGTTGCATGGGACGGGGATTCAATTTAGGGTTTTCCAACATTTGGTTTATTCTCCCAGAGTTCACAGGTTTACGATGAATCATATCTCGAGGACTTGGAGCTTGATTGAATCACGGGCCTGTTCAGCGTTGATTGGCCGTCGCTCTGAATGAACTCCCTCTGAGATGTAAAGAATGGTTCCTGTCAGATCCCACCGGTCTGACCTCTGACCTCTGAGCTGCTGCTCCGATGTCCCTGGGTCCGTTTGTTCCACTGCTCGGCAAACACCATCGTCGGCGTTGGAATAACCAGTCGTCTGAATTTGCTCAATGCAAAGCAGCCAATTATTGACGGTGAGGGTGGCGGAGGTGTCACATGGTGTGGACGTGTGGCATTGTGCGTCTGATCTGCCACGAAGAAGACGTCCTCATTAACCGCCTGAAAAGATGCAGAGAGAGCGAGGGAGAGCGAGGGAGAGAGAGGGAGAGCTAATTTGCACTCTTAATTTCTCCTCCTCCTGCTCCGGCGTCTTTTCTCTCTCTGTCTCCTGTCGGGTGAGAAAGCGAGCGAGGGGTCCGGGGCCCCTCAATGAGTGACCGTGATTGTGTCCATGGCCTCTCTCCTCGTCTCTCTCTTTCAGCCGCTTGTACCAACATTAATTGGTGCTGCTGGTGAATCGAGCCTCTAACTGTGTGTGAGTGTGTGTCTGAGAGGTAATTGCTGTGAGCTTTAGAGGGCCAAAGTGTTGGTTTAAGGGCCCCTGACCTTTGACCTCTCGGCTAAAAGTCCCCCCTCTTTTTTTTGGTGAAAGTTTTTCTGAAGGAAGAAAAAAAGGGGGAAAAAAAAAAAAAAAAAAAAAGAAAGAAAAAAAAAAAAAAAAAAAAAAAAAAAAAAAAAAAAAAAAAAAAAAAAAAAAGAAAAAAAAAAAAAGAAAAAAAAAAAAAGGAAAAAAAAAAAAAAAAAAAAAAAACTCTTCTCTTTCCTTTCTCGAATCTCTTTATCTTTTCCCCTCTCTTTTTTTTATTCTTTTTCTTATATCTTCTTTTTTTTATCTTTATTTTTCTTTATTTATTTCCTTTATCTCTCCTCTTTCCTTTTTTTCTTTCTTCCCCTTCTCTTTTTCCCTTTCTCCTCATTAAATTATCCTCATCTCCTTTTTACCTAATATGTTTCTATCATTATGTCTTTTACCTAATCATGTCCTTTCTTACCTCATTCATGTCCTTTAACCTCTGTTTCTTACCTTTTCTGTTTTCTCTACCTCCTAATCCTTCTCTATCTTATCCCCTTCTTCCTCCTAATCTTTTCTTACCCATCATGCCTTTTAAAAATAATATTTTCTCTACACCATGTCTTTTATCCTAATGTTTTCACCTCCTTCTTTTTAATTAGTCCTTCTCTACCTCCTCATGTCCTTCTCTTCCTTAATCTTTTACTATAATTCTTCTCTAATCCTATGTCCTTCTTTTGCCCTCAAGTCCTTATTTTCTCTCCCCTCATGTCTTTATCTATCCTATGTCCTTTCTATCCTAGTCCTTCTTACTATATGTCCTTCTCACCACATGTCCTTCTTAACTCCTAGTTTTTACCTCCTCATTCCTCTCTACCTTGCATGTCCTTTTAACCTCCTATATGTCTTCTTACCTCCTATGTCCTTTTACCCCTCATGTTTTTACCCCATCTCCTTCTTACCTATCATTCCTTTCCTACCTCCTAATGCCTTTTAAATTAATGTTTCTTACCTTCAGTCCTTCTTACTCTCAGTTCTCTAACTCAAAAGTCTTTCTCCTCCTCTGTCCTTCCTACTCCTATGTCCTTCTCTACCTCCTCATGTCCTTCTCTACCTCCTCATGTCCTTCTCTACCTCCTCATGTCCTTCTCTACCTCCTCATGTCCTTCTCTACCTCCTCATGTCCTTCTCTACCCCTCATGTCCTTTTACTCCATCCCTTTCTACTCATCTCCTTCTCTACCTCCTCATGTCCTTCTCTCCCCCCTCATGTCCTTCTTAATCTCATGTCCTTCTCACCTCCTATGCCTTTTAATCCTCATGTCCTTCTCTACCTCCTCATGTCCTTCTCTACCTCCTCATGTCCTTTTCTACCTCCTCATGTCTTCTTACTTGATGCCTTCTTACTCTCAGTCTTTCACCTCCTAATGTCCTTTCATTATGTTTTTAATCAATTCTTTCTCCACCTCCCATGCCCTTCCAATCCCAGTCTTCCACCTCCTATGTCCTTTTACCTCCTAGTCCTTTCTACCTCCATGTCCTTTCCACCTCCCAGTCCTTCCTACCTCGCATGGCCTTCTACCTCCTCATGTCTTCTTACCTCATGTCCTTCTCTACCTCCTCATGTCCTTCTCTACCTCCTCATGTCCTTCTCTACCTCCTCATGTCCTTCTCTACCTCCTCATGTCCTTCTCTACCTCTGCATGTCCTTCTCTACCTCCTCATGTCCTTCTCTACCTCCTCATGTCCTTCTCTACCTCCTCATGTCCTTCTCTACTCCTCATCCTTCTCTACCTCCTAGGTCCTCTCACTCCTCATGTCTTCTCCACCTCTCATTTCTTCTACCTCATATGTCCTTCTACCTCAATATGTCCTTCTCACCCCCCCTCTCCCCCCCCCTCTCTCCCTCCCCCCCCCCCCCCCTTGTCCCTCATCGTCCTGACTTCAGTTGAAATCGTGTGTTTTCATTCTCTTGTTGTGTTGATATGCCGCGGCAGCGTTTCAGGGAACACAGAGTTTGGCGACACTAATCCTCAGCACCTGGTCGCTCTGACACCAACGTGACCTCACAGGCACCTGAACACACAGAAGCCGAGCCGGGCCGAGCCGGGCCGAGCCGAGCCGAGCCGAGCCGAGCCGAGCCGGGCCGAGCCGAGCTACTTCACAGTGGATTCAAAAAATATCACAAACGTAAAACACCGACATGCAAAATGATCATAAACAGCAAAGACTTAAAACAACCACAAAGATGTAAACTGACTATATGAGTAATGTTATTATTATTATTATTATTATTATTATTATTATTATCAGCTCTGACTGCACACACATGTTATTCACGGAGTTCCACAGGGTCTCGTCCTGGGGCCGACACATTCTATGAAAAGTGCCTTGAGATAAAATTGAATTGAATTATTATTAAAACCAGCTTCAAACACGAGTTTACAGAGTTCACAGATGAAACTGTGTTTCAGTTGATCTTCACTTTGTTATTTGAAGATCGAAGAAGAAGACGACCGATCAGCCGACTGCAGCCGCCTCGTCTCATCTTACCTGACAGGAAGAGAGACGAATGGACCAAAACTTTCCCACCAGACCACTGTTTACAGAGCTGGGGGGGGGGGGGGGGGGGGGGGGGGGGCAGTGGGAAAGGTGAGTTGAGCGAAGAGGTTAAAGAGGCTCATCAGCTGCAGGTCGCTGATCTCATGATGTTTCACCTGAAGACGTGAGCATAAGAAAATCTGTAACGTTTTATTTTTAAATAGTAAAATGTCCCCAGAGATTTATTTGATGATTTGAACTGATCCTGTTCCACTTGCTGTGCAGGAGGCCACACCTCCGTAGACTGAGTCCTCCGGAGGATGTGGCCCCGGATACAGCTGAACAGTGAGGTTCCCAATCTCTAAGAGATCCCAGGAGTCCTTCAGACGAGATCAGGTCTCCAGGAGGTTCTCAGGTCATCAGCTCCTACAAAAGATGCATTTGAGAAGGTTCTACATGTAGTTCTGGAAGTTCTAGAGGCCACGGAGAAGATTGTGGACGTCCGTTAAAAGGTTCAAGGAGTCCTGGAGGGGATAGTGGTTCGCTAAGAGGTCCCTGGAGTCCTTCAGGAGGTTTGTAGTGGATCTTGATTTAGTGGTTAAACACCTACCACCATCTGTAAAACACCACATGAGTGAAGGTCCTCTGCTTCAACGCTTTCATTCCTCCATGAGATGGTAAACACAATTTCTTAAAGGAGAACTGAAGATGTGTTAACTGACACACACACACACACACACACACACACACACACACACACACACACACACACACACACACACACACACATACCTACACGTGCGTTCAGGTTGGAGGGAGGTGGGTGGGGGGGGTTGGGATCTGCTGCAGGTCGAGGAGAGGGAGGTGAGGTGGAGGGGGTGGGGGGGGGAGTAACTTTAGCTGTTAATGATGGTGGTGGTGGTGGTGGGGGGGGGGGGGGGGGGGGACAAATGACTTGAAGAGAGAGAGGGAACGTAAGACGATCCAGGTCGGACTCACCCTTAAAAGCAACAGCACCTATTGTTCCTGCAGGCTGTGTGGTGTGTGTGTGTGTGTGTGTGGTGTGTGTGTGTGTGTGTGTGGTGTGTGTGTGTGTGTGTGAAGTGGTGGAGTGTCGTGTGAGTGATACATGGCTCTATGATCATCTCTTCTCTCTCCCCTCCTCCTCCTCCTCCCTCTCTTCGGCCCCCGAGGGCAACATTAACTTTAGAGCGAGCTGTCATGTTCAAGAGAGGAGCGCTTGTTTTGTTGTACCCAAAGAAAGGAAACACTGTGAAAACATACACATGTACTTAGAGCCACAAAGTATGTAAACAAGCCGTCCGGGGCTGACAGGTACACAGGGCGGAGACGGCGAGGGAGCGTTTGTGTTATGCAGGAAAAAGAGAAACACACACACTCACGTCATTTAAAGGGGGAAATATGTCAATAGACACAAAGAAGAGAAGGGAGCGCTTGTTTTGTTGTGGCCAGAGGAAGAACAACACACACGTACTTAGCGAGGTGAAATATGTTGAGGTTGAGTTTCCGTGGCGTTTGTGTAACCGGAGAGCGAGCACAGCGGCGTCCTGCTTCCCGGCTGGCGTCTCTCCAGCTCCTCGCAGAAGAGACCGCGTGACGTGAATAACACCAGCGACGAGGAAGGAGGACAAACTGTGGGTTGGTTTGAAACTCTGATCCACAGCGAGACGCCTCAACAACCTCAGATCGAGGTGAAACGACAAACAAGCCTTTTCTATTGGATAACTGAGGTCATGTGACAGTGAGCTGTCAATCAGAGGAAAGGGGCAACGGGAGTCTGGACTTGATTTGTCCAATGGACTTTAAATAAAGATGGACGGCATGA
>CM031679.1:606727-609951 GCA_006182925.3 Reinhardtius hippoglossoides
CTTCAAATGAAGATGGCCGACGTGTCTCCTCTTCCTCCCACAATCCAGAACTGAAGCCGAAGTATCTCCAGCAGCTCCGTGTCCATCATCTTACCGTGTGATAACAACTACATCGACAGAAAGAACGTCTCTGAAAACATTCAATCAACGTCTATTTAGTTCCCTTTTTTTGGTTTGGTCCACGTCCCATCTGCTAACATGGAGGATGCAGCACCTACTGTAGCCGGCCAGCAGGGGGCGAACCGGATGCTTTGGCTTCAGCTTTGCGTTACCGTCCTGTCGTCCATGTTTATTTACAGTCCATGGTGTCACAGCCGGCTGCCTGCTGCTGTGCCTGTTTGTATTATTCTGTATCAGCGTCTGAAGGACCCTCTTGAAAACGAGAGGCGCCTCCTCCGGGTCGATCCTCTTGACTGACGCCAGAGCAGCTGGTAAAGCAGCAGAAATCACATGTTGGACCGTCGCATACTTTGGCCACATTCTGTACATGTAATCAGTTGTATTGTGAGACATTTAAGAACACGCACTTCACCTGATCATATAAATACCAGTTATGATCAGAGGGTCATGTGACATGTAGATGAGAGGCTGCAGTATTTTCTCTGCTCTCCTCTCTGTGTTATCGTGATTCATGGTGACATTATGTTTCATGCCTGTTTCCTGATCCATGAAAGACATCATGTGATGGTTCTGTCTCTCCAGTGGTTTCCATGTTGTGAATGACAGGTGGAGCTACGTGTTCGTGGAAACTGCCGATGACAAATAACATCTGAATTATGAAAATACCCAGAACTCGCAGGTAAATAACATCATAGAATAGTTGTTTCCTGTCATGTTCCTCACATGTTCCTCATGTTCCTCACATGTTCCTCACATGTTCCTCACATGTTCCTCCTGTTCTCCTTTCCCACATGTTCCTCACTGTTCTACTGTTCCTCACTTGCAGGTTCTGTCTGTGAGAACAAACGTCTGAGTCAGTGTCTCTGGACATTTTCTGGATCTTCTCCTGCAGCCTCCTGGTGAAATGTGTGGAAGCTTCCCAGAGAGCGAGTGGACGTGTTGATGAGGTTTCTAACACGTGACGGACGTGAAACTGGAAGAACACAAACATCTCAGGATGAAGAAGAGGAGCCGTACACGTAGAAGACGAAGACGTCCACTTGGAAACACGAGGAGGTTCCAGATCTTCTGGTGCTGAGGGCCGACGCCGGTGTGGACGAGCTGTAAACAACAACACTGATCTTTCCACAGCAGAGTTTATACGTCATGTCCGGCCCTGCCTGCTTCCTGTTTGCTAACGAGTCCGTGCCACCACGACCAACACCTGCTGCTGCTGCTTCACAAACACCAACTACACAACATGTCCAGAAACAACCTGCTGCTGCTGCTCCACAAACACTAACTACACAACATGTCCAGAAACAACCTGCTGCTGCTGCTTCACAAACACCAACTACACAACATGTCCAGAAACAACCTGCTGCTGCTGCTTCACACAAACACCACTACACAACATGTCCAGAAACAACCTGCTGCTGCTGCTTCACAAACACCAACTACACAACATGTCCAGAAACAACCTGCTGCTGCTGCTTCACAAACACCAACTACACAACATGTCCAGAAACAACCTGCTGCTGCTGCTTCCACAAACACCAACTACACAACATGTCCAGAAACAACCTGCTGCTGCTTCACAAACACCAACTACACAACATGTCCAGAAACAACCTGCTGCTGCTGCTCATGAAAGATGAACTCCAGAAAATGTCATTCAATCATCTGATCAGGACGTGTCCTGGGAACCACTGGAGGAGACTTGGAGGTTGACCCTGAACTCATCGGGATCATACAACAGGTCTGACCTGGAACAGCTCGGAGTGACAAGAACGTTTCTGAACATCCTGCTTCGCTGCTGCCATGGCAACCACCTCCAGATTGGTGATAGAAAATCCATGTGTGGAATAACTATGTCATAAACATTTACATCATTTACAAATGTTACTCAGCACCAAGGCTGCAGACCAGCTGACAATTACACACCTCGAGCATATTAACACACACTGTCGCACACACACACACACACACACACACACACACACACACACACCACACACACACACACACACACACACACACACACACACACACACACACACACACACACAGAGGAATGTGCAGAGAGAGAACTGCTGTTGACCTCTTTCTTTTGTCTCTTTGAGCCAAGCTTTGCCCTGAGTGTGAGATACATGATCCAACCTAAACTTTACTAACACACACACACACACCCACACACACACACACACACACACACAAACTACACCCAACACCACACACCACACACCCACACACACACACACACACCACACACACACGCACACAGTGTCTACATGACTTCAGAGGACGTGTATTGTTTTGTCATGTTTGCATCTTCTCTGTTTCTGTTAGAAACGTGTGATCAAGTCATCTGTGTTCTCATCTCGGCTCCTGCAGAGTTTATATATGAGGGTGATTCTCAAGGAAGACGCTGCAGCGCACACACACACACACACACACACACACACACACACACACCACACACACACCACACACACACACCCCACACCACACCACACACACACACACTCACATTCCTGGAGGACAAAGACAGAGGAGTGAGGTCTGTCAGAGTCAAATGTCAAACTGCGCTGAGCTGCTGTTTGCTAAACACTCTTCTGGTAATGACTTCAGAAAGCAAAACATGTTCTCTCTCTGTGTGTGTTATAGTTCAGTGTGTGTGTGTGTGTGTGTGCAGAGAGAGAGGGGGAAGGGGAGAAGAGAGGAGAGAGAGAGAGAGAGAGAAGGAGAGAGAGAGGAGGAGAGAGATAGAAGAGAGAGAGAGAGAAGAGGAAGAGAGAAGGAGGAGAACAATGGCGACAGGAGAAGCCTCTTTCTTCTTTTTTTACTTCTATTGGTTTTTTTTTTTTTTTTTTTTTTTTTTTTTTTTGGATTGAAAAACATCAACAGACAGAAAGATGGGGTGATGAAGAGTTAGAGAGGAAGGTGTCTGTCTGACTGTGAGCGTCCGATGGTTACAACTTATTTTGTTTTGATTTCACATTGTTTCTAAAATCTTCTGATCAAATATAATTTGTTTGTCAACAGATTCATGAGCCCGACATGTCCAGAAAACCTTTCCAGATGTTTTAAGCGACAGTCGGATGTGGAGACACAGTTTTTTAAAA
>CM031679.1:610051-627551 GCA_006182925.3 Reinhardtius hippoglossoides
CTAAAAGACAGAAAATTTTTATTTCAAATTAAAAAGGTCCCCAAGGTAAAATTTGGAGCGCAGGTTTAAATTAAGGGGGAAAAAACCCACACAACCCCAACACACACAAAACCACACACACCACCACACACCCCACACACACACCCACAACACACACCACACTTAAAGAGGAGGCCTTTTTTTCCCTTTTTGGGTGACATCAAACTTTTCTAAACGAAAAAACACTAAAAAAACACCTTTCCCCTGGAAAAAAAACTGTTTGGAGGTAAAAAAAAAACGGCCCCAATTGGGGGTTTTTTGGGGGTTGGGGTTTTTGGGTGTGTGGTGTGGGGTTTTTGGTGTTGGTGTGTGTGTTTTTTTTTTGTGTGTGTGTGTGTGTGTGAGTGTAATATTTTGGTGAATCAAAAAACCCCCCCGGGTTGGGGGTGTTTTTTTTTTGACATGGTAAAATGTTTAAATGATCCTCTCTTAAAGGGTTTTACCTGGCCCCCTTGACGTCTTTAGGCCGAGGGGGGGGGGGGGGGGGCGTATCCATGACAACATCATCACGTCTTATTTTTGGCAGAAAACTTTTAAAATACTAAAAAGTGGTTTGAATTCAGTCGCTGGCAGTTTTAGTGAAACTCTACAGACGATGTTTACGACCGACCTTGGTCTGACTTTGGCTCAACGCTCGACGCCGACTACTTTTATTTCTGGATGAGATTCTCGCTCATTTCTGTGTGTGTTGGTGTCAGGTTTCAGTCAGACGGCGTTCCTGGGAAGCCGAGGGAGTCTCAAGAGAGACGACGGGAGAGAGGGAGGGAGAGGGAGGGAGAGGGAGGGAGGGAGAGAGGGAGAGAGAGAGAGGGAGGGAGGGAGAGAGGGAGAGAGAGGAGAGAGAGAGGAAAGTTGGCGAGATGCTGCTGAGTCGTGTGTCTTTGTTCTAAAGCAGATATATCCCCGACTTTATCAAGACTGACAGAACAAACGCACAGGAAACAGCCTCCCACAGGACACATAATCCACACACACACACACACACACACACACACACACACACACACACACACACACACACACACACACACACACACACACACACACACACACGCACAGATCAGAGAAGCAGTGAACACATAAAGACACAGAGGTAACACACACAAGAACGAGTGCAGAGATGCACATGAACTCAAACACACACACACACACTACACACACAGAGGTGACAAAGTGAACACAACAAGGTTGACGATGCACACAACAACACACACACACACACACACTAACAGACATTTAAAATATGACACAAGTACACACATATCGCACTTTGTTGTGTATGTACATTTAGAGGGCAAAAAGACACACAAACACACACACTGTCCTTACTGTATCTACATACAACAACATACACACACACACACACACACACGTGGATAATAAAAAGCAAACATAAACATTTCTGTGGCGCAGAGACGACAATGTAGGGCCGAGAGCCGAGCGTGTGAATAAAGAACGAAGGAAAGAAACAGAGAAGAAGAAAGAGGTGAAGACAACCCTCTGTGTTTGACTGATCTGACGTCTCACTGGGTTCACACATGTTGGGTTGCGTGTCTGCCGAAGTAACACAACATGTCTTCTGCTGAACGTTTCTGCTTTTGCTTAAGAGAAAACGGGTTTGGGTGCGTCCATCGTTCGGGAGGAGGAGAACTGATGGAACAGAAACGACTGAGGGGCACCAGACCCTGGATCAGCTCGGATCCAGGGCCTCTGAGTGGTGTGAGGAACCCCAGGTTGTTGTGTTGCTGCTCTGGGGAAGTTTTGTCTCATGTGCATTTCATTTATTTAGATTAAAGCTTCGGTTGTTTCCTCTGCTGTCGTCACATGACCATTCATCTAGGTGCTGGAAAGATGGATGTAGCATGAACCTGAAGAACAGAATAATAATGATGTGATCTGATCCACAACGTCCTGATAGTTTACTCCAGTTGTGAAAAGGACAGAAACTTGGAAGGAGACGATGGAAAGGATGTTTCTGTCAACACACAAAACTATGTGAACACACACTAAGACACATTGGAAATAAGAGACAAACTGACTGAAAATACACACACACACAACACAGAGAGACAACAGAGACACACACAGACACACACACAGAGAGACACACACAGAGACACACACAGTCCCAGAGGACTTCGGCTCGGTGCTCGTGATACAAGCAGCAACAAACGACAAAACGTGACATCGGGACCTCTGACCCAGGAAGCGTTCGACTCAACACACACGTGCAAACACACACACACTGCACACGAGCAGACACACACACCGAGGCAGAGCTCTGTGAGTCTCTGGAGAGCAGGGACGAGGAGATCAGATCCTCCGGAGCTGCAGGAAGTTTCCTTTGTAGGAGAACAGAGATTTCTGCTGTTTCTAAGTGTTTGAATGCATCTTCCTCTTCCCTCTTCATCGCCCACTTCCTCTCTTCTCCTTCACCCCTGGTGTCTCACTTTAAAGGTGACACGTAGGTCATTCCCTGCCACTAGAGGTCGCTCCAGCACGATCGTCCCAGACGTAAACAAACACTTCCTCCGAGTATCTGTACAGTTCACAGACTGTGAATAAAGATGGACGACGCGTCTTCACTTCCTGTAACTGTCCAGAAGCTCTTCCTTCATTCCCCGTTCCCTCTTTCATTCCCTTCTTCACTTCCTTTCCTCTCTGTTATTCTTGCCCTCACTTCTTTCATTTCGTCTTTAGTTACTTAACTCTCCTTGTCTTCCTCTTCCTCTCTCTTTCCTCTTTCTTCCTTTCCATACTCTCCTCCACCACTCACTCCATCTTCTCATTTGTCATCCTCTCTTTCTTCCCCCCTCATAGGCACTACAGTAGGAAGGCTGAAGGTGTTTCCGACATCTGCAGCAACAAATTACTTTTCTTCTTCCTTCCAATCGTTTATTCATTTTTCTTCCTGTTCCTGTCCTCCTCCTCCTCCTCCTCCTCCTCCTCCTCCTCCTCCCCCCTCTCCCTCTCTCCTCGTGCTCTCTCTCCCCCCCCCCTCTCTCTGGATGGAGGGAGGTTGGGAGCGTTAACAGCACAGCGAGGATTGCAGCAACAATTACATGTGAAATTAGCCTCGCCTCATAGCCTGCAGTGTAATTCCAGCCTTCTGAGGCGTGGCAAAGTCATCTGTCTCTAATTAAAGATTCCCTCTCTCTCTCTCTCTCTCTCTCTCCCTCCTTCCCTCAGCTTCTCTCCCTCTTCCTCTCTTGGGTTAGAACTCATCTTCATCCTCTCTCTCTCTCTCTCTCTCTCTCTCTCTTTCTGGGGGAGGAGCATGGGTGAGAAGGTGCGTTTGAAAACCTGATTCAGCTCGGGTCCTGGTTTTCAGCGGGTGAAACAAATTATTTCCTTTTTTTTTCTGTTTCATTTCATTTTTTCCCCCTTCCTTCCTTTCCTTGATAATTATTTTCATCTTTATTTTATTCATTCTCTAAAATTTTCTCCTGACGACTCCAAACGCACTGGATTCATTATTACAAATCAAACACTTTACAAACCTGCTTAACATCAATGCAAACCTAATTCCTCGTCCACTGGAAACATGTGTCAAACATATTTACTTTCTTCTTCTAATTGATAATAAAAGATCAACGTATGTCCATAAGGACACTATGACCTCTGACCTTTGACCTTTAGACCGCAGTCGACTTTAACATCGTTGCTGACGAAACATTCATGAAATCGATTTTTTTCATTTAACCGTCTGTTATTTCACATGAGTTTAAACCAAATCCCAGACGTCCCAGTTTTCCACCTGCACTTGAACGCAGCATGCGTCTGTGGATCTGCGTGGCGCCGGAGACCGTGACCATATGCAAATGTGACCTGATCCGTATCAGGCGAGTCGTGCACGTACATTTAACAACCTGTAATATACACAAAAGAGTGTCGCACATTTTGTTTACACGGGCAGATTCACGGAAATGATCGAATCTAATGTTTAAAATCTGAACGTAATAATATTTAACTTGTCACTGTTTTACATCTAAGCCTGGTACATTCACGTAAATCTTAAATTTCTATTCCAGTGTTCATTGCACTCACTGCTCCTAAATGAAAAAATGATTCCATATTCCACAGAGATACAACAGAACATTATGGGATGGTTACAATGACGGAACAACGAGGGCAGAAGCGAAGGAAAGAAAGAGAAGCAGAAAGAGCTTTTCTGGAAGAGCTCAGAGGATATAGGGCTTAAGCCGTCTGTGTGTTTCTCAGGCATGACTCTCTACTGGAATATAACCCAGACTGTGTGTGTGTGTGCGTGTGTTGTGTGTGTGTGTGTGTGTGTGTGTGTGTGTGTGCTCAGCCTCCTGTTGAGGTTGTGTACTCTCACTGTTGCCCTCAGGGTTTAAGATGGAGACACACTGAGGACAGAAACACAGGCGGAGAGTCGACTGTATTTTCTATTTCATTTCGTTTCCGTCTCGTCTCCACGGAGATTTATCCTCTAAAGAAAAGACGACACGTCTTCACTTCGTTTAACTTAGAGTTGGATGTGTTTACATTTTTAAATGATCATATTGTGTCTATGGTCCAGATGAAGACCAGCGGCTTCCTTTCCTCTGAATCTAAACAGGTACTTTCCCCTGGAACGTTCCACTGGCTGGAACCTTCGGAGGAACCATCCCAGGAACCAGCATCTAAACGAAGTCCTGGGACACGACAGTAGGTAAAGGAACCTGGTCGAGCAATAAGTCGCTAGCTGTGTTCAATCAATAATCCCAGTAAAGGCAGTACAATATGATTCTCCTCCATGTTAATAGTACGGCCACCAGCTGGACCGGAGATGCAGCTGTAGCCATCGTACGAACATGAGCAGAACAACTTGCCTGATGTTGTTACGTCTTCAGACTGTGGCTGAAACACATGTAGTCGACTCCTGAGACCCGCCTGCCTTCTGAGGACCGTAAAAACTTTATGGATGTTTACATTTCTTAGAGCAAGAGGGTTGGGTTTAGACTGTCTCATCAGCGACCAATGAAAACGTCCACAGGCTAATCTGTGGCTTCGGGCTTTGATTTGGTCGATGTCATGTATGTCATGAGAACTGTAACAGGAAGTGAGAGCTGTGACATCCCATAATGATCCGAGAGTCACTGAAGACTGAACTGAGGGATCAGATACTAAAACATATCGTGTGAACATTTAACTTGAGACTTTTCAAATGTGTAAATGAACAACATGTCCTCGTTATGTTAATAGAGACTAATCCAGTCGTATTATGATTCCTTCAAAACGTATTCGCTGCAAATGAGTCGTATGGAAACATAATTTATCAGGTTCAAAGAGTTAAACTGTTTTATGTGGAGAAATAAAGTCGTGTTGTTTTCTCTCAATCCATCAGGAGTGTGTGTGTGTGTGTGTGTGTGTGTGTGTGTGTGTGTGTGTGTGTGTGTGTGTGTGTGTGTGTGTGTGTGTTAATCAGTTCAGTGTCTCTCCTGGTTTGGACTACAGATAACCAGACAACCACTGAAAACACAGTGTGTATGTGTGTGTGTGTGTGTGTGTGTGTGTGTGTGTGTGTGTGTGTGTGTGTGTGTGTGTGTGTGTGTGGCCTCAGACAGAGCTCCTCTGTCGCAGCAATACTGATTGGTTTTGGAACCCTGTTAATGAGCAGGTGTGTGTGTGTGTGTGTGTGTGTGTGTGTGTGTGTGTGTGTGTGTGTGTGTGTGTGTGTGTGTGTGTGTGTGTGTGTGTGTGTGTGTGTGTGTGTGTGTGTGTGTGTGTGTGTGTGTGTGTGTGTGTGGGCATCTCTGCTGCTAAATTCTCATTTCAAATAGCCCATGGTGCTCTGATAGAATGCTGGGCTACACACACACACACACACACACACACCACACTCACACACACACACACACACACACACACACACACACTCCCGATAGCCACTGTAATTAGTTGGACTCGACTGGAACTCGCCACAGGGAGAAACAGAGAGCGAGCGAGAGAGGAAGCGACGTCTGTGATGACTTAATGCAGTGAAATGTTTTCAAATGAAACCTTGAGTGAAACTTTTGATTCGTCCCAGAGAGGCCACGTTGCTAAGTAACCGTCCACTGATCTGCATCTGACACTTTCTGCTCCTCGTCTCATCCTGAGATGTTTGTGTTCTTCCAGTTTCACGTCCGTCACGTGTTAGAAACCTCGTCCACGCGTCCACCCGCCCGCTGGGAGGCTTCCACACATCGTCCTGACAGAGAACAGAAGCTAGTGTGGAATCTGGTTAAAGACCAACCACCAAGACTCGAGCTCAGTGTGAGACGTAATCCTGCTGACACACACACACAAACAGAACCTCCTCGGCTGGAGTCAGATGTTCACATGTGTGTGATGTACGATGGTGACTTCACAGTTTAATCATATTATTATAATCATAATACTTGATGCTGACAAAATAAACTATGCAACTACGTCCAGATGTTTAAAAAGATGGAAGCAAAACCAACACACACGTGAAAACGCTTCACTCGTGAGAAACATCAACACAACTCAACTATTCTCAAAGTCTTTTTGAAACACTAACTTTTTTAAGGTCTCAGATGATGTGTCTCCTCTTTTGAATGATTAAAGACCTTCCAGTTGTTCAAAAGACTCTCGGTCCAAACTCCACACCACACACACACACACACACACACACACACACACACACACACACACACACACACACACACACACACACACACACACACACACACTCCTCCTTCCTCTCTGCTTTCCAAGGTTGATAAGTGCCTCCATCTAACATCACAATAAACAGTAGAGCTTCACTCTGCCAAGCCGGGCTGCAGAAACAACTGTCAGCCCAGCGTTCCTTTTCCGGAGGACACACACACACACCACACACACACACACACAAAAACACAAACACACACACACCTCCAAAAAGAACAAGTTTTGTTGGGCCCTGGCGTTGCTATGGTTACAGGGTCGAGTCCCCCCCCCAGCATTTCAGGGGAGCACAGCGAGGTTCTGTAACGTTCACATGGAGGCCAAAAAAAACACACTGGAAAAAACATGGGGGTTATCCAAGCACACACACACACACACACACACACACACACACACACACACACACACACACACACACACACACACACAGACACACACACACACACACAGACAGACACACACACACATGTCCTGCAGTAGTCCCGTGTTCGGTTGACCACATGATCCTGGACTGTTGGATGATGTTGTGGTGTGTTGTTCATGAACTTGTAACAAAAGTCAACACACAAATCTCAAAGCGACTGAGTAAAAATACAAATATACAAAATATGAAGTCGTGATTTCGGTGCTAATGTTCAATTTCTTGACCTTTTGTTTTTTTTAGTGAAGTGCTGAGATTTTATTTGACGTCAAGATCATTTTAATATTCACCAAACCATTAACTCACATCTGCAAACATGGAGGAGGCAGGGTTTACTGCAGCCAGCCACTAGTTGGCGATAGAGCTTCACGCTCGGGAGCCGCCGTGTTTATTCTCCGTCTCTGGGTTTGAGATTTGAATGTTTTAAAATAGAGAACCAGGCCCAGCGAGCGATAACCGAGTGATATGAGATTAAAATATCCAGAATGAGCCGCGGCCTGTACACAGCCCTGCAGCCGTGTCTCGCTGAGGCAGAGACAGTATAAGAAAGCGACCTTGGAATTGGCAAGGAGACGCTGTCGAGCTCCGCATCAATATTTTAACAGGAGAGTTGACACATCAAAAAAATAAAAAAAATAAAAAAAGATAGCGCGGGAGGGAAGGAGAAGAATGCCCAGCGATTCCAGAGTCATCTAAAATTCATGCATGCATCATCACCGCCATGAATATTCATACAGAGATGAATATTTAAGTGCAACTCCTATGGAGAAATTAGGTTCATCTTTACACTTATCAATAATTCGCAGGCCAGGTGAGTCACATCAGATGCTGAATAAATCATGACTGCACACACACACACACACACACACACACAGACACACACACACACACACACACAGACACACACACTTTCTATGATTGTGAGGAGCCTCGTGGACATAATTCATCCTCTGGAACTCTCGCTGTGTCCATCACGAGTAAATACCCAACACAAACCTAATTCTCTCTTTCATAGATTCAAGCTTTTCTGCTTTATTTGATCGAGACAGTCGGGAGTGAAGGGAAAGGCGGAGGTGAGGTGACATGTTGCCTGAACCACACACACACACACACACACACACAAACACACACACACAATAGAAAAGTTCAGACAGAGAGAAAACGAGTGAGACACAAAGGTACATGCGTGTGCGTGTTGCTTTGCAGCGGTGCCTTCTGGGTAAGGAGCTGTCAGCAGCTGGATCTCCGGAGGCAGCGTGATACTCACAACTCTATGAATACATGTATGTTTCTAAAGGTTGCTTTAAGGTGAAGTTCAGTGTATTTTACTGTGTTTACACATAAACACTGAGAGGTTAGCGTACGCTGCCTCGTTCCGATGCTTCACGCAACCTGCACGAGTGTTTATGAAATGAAACGTAGACGCCAGGTCTGGGCCTGTGTTCTCCCTCTGACCAGCAGGGGGCGACTCCACTGGTAAATCTCTAGTTTCAAGTGTTCTTCAAACAGCTGATGTTCATTTAGTGAATTATGATCATTTAGAGTCAAACAGACCATAAAGCACCGGATGTGTTGGGGGGGGGGGGGGGGGGGGGGGGGGGGGGGGGGGGGGGGGTACCACAGTGTGATTGACAGCTAGTACCGTCCAATGGGTGCAGCTCCATGATGCATGTGTGTGAACAGACGGACTCAGGTCTCTTATTGTTACACTTGCTGTTCCTCTGTCTGACTCATTTGACTGCAGTGAAGTCATTACACTTACACACACACACACACACACACACACACACACACACACACACACACACACACACACACACACACACACACACACACACACACACACACACACACACACACACACACACACACACACACACACACACACCAGGAGCTGCTGCTGCTGGTTTGATGAGCTGCTACCTCGCTGCCAGGCTTCTGATTGGCTTACGGGACGTTGCATCACACACATTTTTCGCTCAAGTTCAAATATTTCAATTCGAGCGAGTGAAGCAGATTCTATTCGACTCTTCCTGAGGCATCACAGGAAGAGTCCCCTCACAACCCCGGACCTTCTGATCCACAGAACAACAGACAGAAAACCGACTCACCTTGAAGAGGTGATGTCTCTGCTCCTCTGACATCATCAGCTGGTGACTGTCCATCACCATGGCGTCCATGTCCATCAGCCAATCCCAGAGCTCCTGGTACTCGGCCTCAAACTCCTGCAGACTGAGGGCAGAGAGAGAAAGAGATTAATGAGTGGAGTCATTGTTGTCGTCTTATATTGTGTTTCCTCCGTGTTCTACTTCCTATCATTGTCATTTGTGTCCCGCAGCCACGAGACAAGAGCGTCTTGTTGTGTTGATAAAGTGTGTCGCTGAAAATGAAGTGAGGGAGAGACGCTGACAAACTAAATCAGAGAGAGAGAGAAAGCAGAAAACTTTTCAAGTTTCCGTGAGAGTTGAACCTGAAATCTCTTCCAAGAGAAACGTGTTTACATCTCGTACCTGGATTGTGTTTGGTTCTGTGGCGATGCCGGTTGTTTTATCGCAGGAGAATCAAACACGACCGAGCGGATCAAAGGAGAAACAGAGAATCGCACGGCAGTTTTCTGAATGAGCGTCTGGTTTGTTCTAATCTGCACAAACATGGACGGTAAACAAAGATGGACGACGTGTCTCCGCGTCCTCCCACTGCTCAGGAAGGAGGTGAAACATCTCACAGTACCAACGCTGCCATCTTGAGTCTGAGCAGACCAATCACGAGTCTCAGCCACAAACAACCAATCAAACGTTTCTGATGAGTTTTGTTTTAATTCGTTATTTGATGATGTAAAAATGAGATGTTGTGATTGGTCGATCGACTCCGGCCATATTTGCATCCGCTAGCCGACTTTGTTTTTTAACTTCCTTCTCTCCTTCCTCTTCTCTCTTCCTCCTTCCTCTTCTATCCCATCGTGTCTTCCCTCATCTTCCTCAGCCTCCGTCCTTTAACTTCCCCCTCCTCCTCCTCCTCCCTTGTCCTCTCACCTCCTCCTCCTCCTCCTCCTCCTCCTCGACACAGGATCACATCAAATATTTATGCTGCTGGAACAGGGGCCGATTGCTCAAACACACACATTACTGTCAGTCGTTTTGTTAAGGTGTCTTTCTGTGTGTGTGTGTGTGTGTGTGTGTGTGTGTTTATTATTTATATATGCGGTGGTTTCGGTCTCGGCGGGGATCGCCAACATGTTTCTCAACATTAGCGGTGAAATTGCTTGGAATTCTCCGGTCGCCCACGACGACAGTTTGACAGCTCTGTCAGGCCCACAGCGTTTCTACGACAATTCACTTACCACACACACACACACACACACACACACACAAAGTATACGTACAAGCCGGCACACACAGACACACAATCGCTCAAAAACAATTCCTCCAATACACAAAACAACACAGCTACTGATAATTACATGTACACACACACACACACAGTTGTCCACATTAAACACTACACAAGAACACACACTGACACAGCAACACACAGCAACTGGAGGAGTTGTCAAAGTAAACAAAGTAAACTATAAATGAAATTACACAAACAACGAAACTGAGACCAGAGACTATACGTTTCATTTCGATCGGCACCGAAGCCAAATTCACATTTAACTGTGAAGTGAACATGTTTCCTGTTGATGAATTAACCGTAAGACTTTATTTCAATAAACGAGCTGACTTTCTAAAAATGTCCACACTTTTTACAACATGTCACCACTTTCCTAAATGTTTGGATCTTCCTTAACTTCCTCTTCCTGTCACATGTTCACACCTTCACGTTTCTGAACCGGTGACCGTCCTGTGGTTCTGTTCCTCCACCAACCAGAGCAGGTTCAGTCGCGTACACGTTTTTCCAGACTCACACGAGGTCGCACTGACCTTTGACCCTTGACATCTAATCAGTTCAAGTGACAACTGGTCCGAATCTGAAGAAATTCCCCCGAAGGAAGATTTGAGATTCACGTTCGCTCCGTTCAAACAAGCAGACACGTGACAAACATGTCCTCGTTTTCAAAAACCTAAAGTTCTTTCTTCTCCTCCTCTACCTCTCGTCTTTCTAAACTTTCCTTTCCTTCGTCTCTTCCTCGCTCCTCTGTCTCTCCGTCATCTTCTTCTCATCTGTGACGTGACAGCAGAACATCTTCCCACCTCCTCCTCCATCTTTCCACTCGAATCCCTTCTCTCTCCTCACACGCCCCTGTCCTCCTCTGCAAGTGATTCTCAATGAAATGAAAACCGAGCAGAAGAAAAGTGAAGGAAGCGAGCGCTGCTTCCTTCCCCCGAGGCGGCGTTCCTCATTATGCGGCGAGCGGAGCGGCCCTTTACTGACTCAGGCAGATGAAGGAGATACAACAGTCGCACAGATTGTTTTCTCTTGTCGTTTGTCGTCGTTCACTCCCCCACCTCCCCTCCCCTCCTCTCCCCCGTTTCCGTCCTTGTTCTCACACTAATGTTAACTAAACGCTTTGTAAAACAGGATTCTCTCGGGGAGTCGGAAGACGAGAAAACAGACAAATCGGAGAGCGAGGAGCGACGTGGCGGCACCGCGGGGCTGCGCTCCACACCGGGACGGTTACACGGCGTTTGAAGTGTCAGGTTCTCTCTCCGTCACGCGGCTCTGACGGCGTGCGTGGGAGTGGCACAGCGAGCCGCTCCGACATTTAGTCACTTGAGGAAATTCAAATTATAAAAATCTATTATTTATTTCTATCTTGTCAAGATTCCAGCAGATACAGTGGAATTTAAACGCGTGAATATGTGAAAATCTGCACAGTGGAGAAAAATATTGATTATATTTGTGCCTGATGGGGATGAATGAATGAATTCAGGTAATCGGAGGGATTTTTTGCAATTTTTATTTCTGCGACTTTTCCCCCGAAATCTGTCTTACACATGAGATCAACATATCTCGTGTAATTCTATTCAGAGTTTAAATGTCTGGGGGCGGAGTACAAACTGTTTGTCAGGACACACGCTGTGGAATGGATTTATCATCTTCCACTTTCTACTTCCGTCTCTTTCTTTTCATCACTTCCCAAGTCTCTGTCTCCGTCTGCTGCGACTGTGATAGCAGCTGGAACCACTGACTCTAATTCATCATCCGACTCCCAGGGGGGGGGGGGGAGGAGGAGGGGGGGGGGGGGAGGAGGAGGAGGAGGAGGGGGGGGGGGGAGGAGGAGGAGGGGGGAGGAGGAGGGGAGGAGGAGGAGGGGAGGAGGGGAGGAGGAGAGGAGGGAGGAGGAGGAGGGAGGGGGGGGGGGGGGAGGAGGGAGGAGGGAGGAGGGGGAGGGGAGGAGGAGGAGGGGGGAGGAGGAGGAGGAGGGGAGGAGGAGGAGGGAGGGGAGGAGGAGGGGGGAGGAGGAGGGGGGGAGGAGGAGGAGGAGGAGGAGGAGGGGGAGGGGAGGGAGGAGGGGAGGAGGAGGAGGAGGAGGGAGGGGGGAGGAGGAGGAGGAGGAGGAGGAGGGGGAGGGGGAGGGGGGAGGAGGAGGAGGGGAGGAGGAGGAGGAGGGGAGGAGGAGGAGGGGAGGAGGGGAGGAGGAGAGGAGGAGGGGAGGAGGAGGAGGAGGAGGAGGAGGAGGAGGGAGGGGGGGAGGGGGAGGAGGAGGAGGAGGAGGGAGGGGAGGAGGGGAGGAGGGGAGGGAGGAGGAGGAGGGAGGGAGGAGGAGGAGGAGGAGGAGGAGGAGGAGGAGGAGGAGGGGGAGGAGGGAGGAGGGAGGAGGGAGGAGGAGGAGGAGGAGGAGGAGGGGAGGAGGAGGAGGAGGAGGAGGAGGAGGAGGGGGGGAGGGGAGGGGAGGAGGAGGAGAGGGGAGGAGGAGGAGGAGGAGGAGGAGGAGGAGGAGGAGGGGAGGAGGGAGGGGGAGGAGGAGGGAGGGGGAGGGGAGGGGAGAGGAAGGGGGAGGAGGAGGGGGAGAGGAGGAGGAGGGGAGGAGGAGGGGAGAGGGAGAGGGAGGGAGAGGAAGGAGGGGAGGAGGGAAGGAGGAGGGGGAGGAGGGAGGAGAGAGAGGGGAGGGGCGGAGGAGGGAAGATAATGAGAAGTCTGATTAGATTGAGATCTGATCTGAGATCAGATCTCAGATCAGTGAATAATTCAGTCTGACTTTCATTTTCTTTACAACTGAACCAAAACCACAAATCTCAACTGAGCTCAACTCACAGCAAGAAAAACATGTAACATCCAGTTAATGCCAAACTCATCACACACACACACACACGCAGGCACGCACACACACACACACACACACACACACACACACACACACACACACACACACACACACACACACACACACACACACACACACACACACACACACACACACACACACACACACACACACACACCTCAAAAGCAGCAGCTAATATATGAATAACCAATTAGTATCTAACACATCCAGAGCAAATTACTGAAACATTACAGCCACAGAGGAGAAAACACACACAAACAAAATGAATCTTTCATTTACATGTGTGTGTCTGCGTGTGTAAACAACTTATATTCCTTTTATTCAAATAGAGGAGTCCACCGTTACCAAAACAAGTGTGTGTGTGTGTCTGTGTGAGTGTGTGTGTGTGGTGTTGTGTGTGTGCACTGTGACGACAACATCCAAAAAGTCTGCAGGAACAAAACACACGACGGACTCACTGTGAGAAATTTAAGCTTCATTTGTCATTTGTCATTGCAACTTTGTGTGGTTTTTTTGTATACTGTGTGTGTGTGTGTGTGTGGTGTGTGTGTGTGTGTGTGTGTGTGTGTGTGTGTGAGTGTGTGTGTGTGTGCGCTCGCCCTGTGTGTGAGTGATAACCGCGGAGGGAGGCTCCTCAAAGTCGAGGATGAAACGGCAAAAGGCAGCGTGACCAAAGATGCCGCTCGCCGAGCCCGGCCACAGCAGATTACTGCTGTTAACACTCAGACTCTGAGTGTGTGTGATTACGTCTGACTGTGTGTGGTCTGTGTGTGTTGTGTGTGTGTGTCCTCCTCATCATAACAAAGAACAGTCACATGATATGTTTGTGTGTCTCTGTTGTGTCTCTGCTGAGAACTTAATGTTTTGTTCTTCAGCAGCTGGAAGTTCCACGCGTTGCTCAAAGGTACATCAGTGGGAACCAGGAAGCCGGGAAGGAGCTTCCTGGTTCTGTTGGTTCAGGGATCGAACCCTCAACCTCCCACTTTCCAAGCATGGAAACAGAGTTTTGGCGTAGTGGTGACATGCGGTATTGCTGAGTTACTCGACACACACCGAACCTAACGAGTGTTTCAACACAATCACAACGTAACGAACTCTTTGTGTATCGTGAATATCATCGAGCCTGAAAACCTGCGGATCAGTTTCTCAGAGAAGACCTGATCCGCTCTGTTCGGGTTTAGCTTCAGGATGTTTACTTGGTTTTGGGGATGAAGAATTGAGAAAGAAGAGTGAACATAGAACAGCACTGTACTGGAAACCAGAAGGACCAGACTGGGATCGACTGCATCCTCAAACCATTTGAGTCTCGACCTTTGACCCCGACCAGTTACTCAGTGAGACTAAGAGAAGATTTGCGTCGGATCAGAAACTGTTTTCTCGTCGCGTTCTTCAGAACAAACTGTCCCGAGGTGAAACTTCCTGATCGGGTCATCGTTGAGTCCAAGTGATGCAACATGGTCACAAGAACATGAGGTCCCTGTGACCTTGACCTTCGACCTTTAACCTCCAACTTCTCATCAGATCATCTGCAGTTAACGGACCGACTACACATCTGCTATGTTCTGTTGCTGTTGCTTACCTGTTGCTTCTGGCCATCTGACTGTAGTGCCTCCTGCTGGTGGACGAGGGGTAGCGCAGGCTGCTCAGCTTGACGGCCATCTGCTCCAGGGCGGCTCGCTGACTGGAGATCAGTTCGGTCTGGAAATAAAAACCAGAAACCAGAGGTTATTGAAAATCTCTTAAAAAATGACTGAAACACTGTTTGTGTTTACGAGAGACTCCAACGAAGAGGGAAAGGTTTGTGTGTGTAATACGCAAGATGCAAACAACGGTGCAGCCTGCAGGGGGAGCTACAGCTGCCTTTGAAGTTTAATACTTAACAGAATACTTCGAAGAGACGAAAGTGTTTGTCACTGAAAATACCAGCAAGAGTTTATCTCTCACTGTGTTTACGACTCGACAAAGATAAAAACTTAATAGTAAATAATTAATTATCTTCGTGATTAAAAACTCACATCTCACGTCATCAGTTAAATTATATTACATCAGATCAGCAGGATCAAGTAGGAAAGTAAAACCTGTGTGTGTGTGTGTGTGTGTGTGTGTGTGTGTGTGTGTGTGTGTGTGTGTGTGTGTGTGTGTGTGTGTCTTCCTCTGAGTGTGATTAGCTGTTTATTGCAGATGAATGAGATTCAGCTGGGCCGTGTTTTGACGGACGTGCCCTTTAAAGCCCGGGAGCGACCAACAAGCCACTAGAAACACACTCCAGGCTTATCCTGCACTCTCATCTCCGCTGACACACACACACACACACACACACACACACACACACACACACACACACACACACACACACACACACACACACACACACACACTTGCATATCCATATGTACATGTATATGCATATAAATGTATCCACACACACCTTGATTACTCACACCCACACACACACACATCTAATAAACACAAATTACCCATAAAACCCCACAAATACACATTTTGCATGAATCGCTTTTCTCTGGCGCAAATTACCTCACACACACACACACACACACACACACACACACACACACACACACACACACACACACACACACACACACACACACACACACACACACACACACACACACACACCTACACATTAAGCCAGCACAAACGCACACCACCGAGACACACGCACACAAATCGACCCTGAATTGCTCCACATACATAACAGACGACACACATATTCATACGTGGAGCGTGGATCTCAAACTCACAAATGATCCGTCACACACAAACACACGCGCCGCATCTAGTCACACTCGGTATCCAGACACAATCACACAGAGGCACTCAGCACAGCGCTCAGATGTAATTGCATACAAACTATATGGAGATGAGGCTTCAATTGAACCAATGAAGGCAGAGTGAGTGTGTACAAACAGCCACACACACACATATATGACCGGCGTTTTTTTTTTTTTTCCTCATTCGGCAACAATCTGAATAAAGTGTCGTTGCGTCGCGTTTGCCATCCGATCTACTTAGCGGACTCGGCGGAAGGATCTGAAAAGGTCATCCAATCTGTGTATGGCAGAGCGGCTCAATCAGAGAGCTAATAAACAAACCGGCAATACACAATCAACAGCGCTGCCTGCCTGTGTGTGTGTGTGTGTGTGTGTCTGTGTGTGTGAGTGGGAGTGTGTTTTGTTTTTCTGTGTGCCGCTATTACAGAAATGAAACTAACTGGAAGCTCTCAGAGAAAATGTTTCTCACTTTGTCTAAATGTCTCTCCACTTTCATTCATCACTCCTCCCGGCTGGTGTGTGGGTCGCGCTTGCGGCCTGTTTGCTGCCTGGTTAGTCGGCCAGCGAGTCAGTAAATCAGTCAAGTTGTTCATTAGTTGGTTAGATTGTTCTTCTCTTTGCTAATGTGCTCCTCCGTGCAGCTCAGGACTCTGGAGCCGGGCCCGGAATTACATTTAAAAGTCGTGGAGAAAAAAAGGTTCTTTGCTAAAAGTGAGTGCAGGAGAAATTGATCAAGAAACTACAGAGTTTCAAATGAACTTTTGAATATGTCTGCCGAAGCCTAAACACCTGAACAGTTATCATCTTGTGAACTTTCAACAAAGCTGTGACAGTTTTAAATGGTGGGACGAGCGCTGTCCATGGTGCTGGTTCTGACGATGTTAGGACGAGCTGCATTTCCATTTAAATCCAGTTTAAAGTGCTTTTTCCCAAATTTCTGCCCCAAAGAAATCACCGAAATATCATTCATGTTTTCATCAAATTCATAATCAGTGGCTTACTTGGCTCCTTGAGACTTCAACAGTCCAGTTGGTGCCATTGAACCATCGCAGGAGAAGAGATCATTTGAAATAGAAATGGAAGCAGATCAGTGGTTGTGGAGTTCTGGAGAATTAGAGGATGAAATGAACCCGATGTTCCTCGTCTTCTCGTCACAGTAAGATCGACAGATGGAGGTTCAGAGTGAATTCCTCGTTTACCTCCTCTGTGTTTTCTTTACATTTAAAACTACGCTGTGGTAGGTGGAGCTTCCTGCTGCTCTACACCTGTACACAGTCCTCAGGTCAGTTTACTGATGAGCAGGAGCACGGAGAAAACAACCTGAGGGATCATGTGACGGTT
>CM031679.1:635051-657551 GCA_006182925.3 Reinhardtius hippoglossoides
CTCGGTTGTCAGTGCCAATAAGTGGTTTATCCTGATATCAGACACCGGAGATCACAGAGAACTCACTGATTATCAATTAGCAACTTGATTATTAATTACAGCTGTAAATCATCGTCCCAAATGCATTGTGGGATGGAATCTCTGTGTCAGAGAGAAACACTGAGAGGGAGAATGAAAAGAATTATCAGCCGAGCTAACGGGCCGGCTGACTCTACTTTCTGCTGGCCCAAGCAGAAAGACGCCGCTCTGTCTCTTTTATTTTTTATTTTTTTGATGTTTGATTAATTATTTTGGTGCCAATCCATTTCTGCTTCCCTCCATATTTAATTAAAATATCATTTTAAAACATAATTAAGTTTTTAATCCAACTGCGAGTGAGTCTCCAGCAAAGCCAAGAAGAGTCTCTCTCTCTTTTCCTTCCTCCCTCTCCCCCCACTCTATCGGCAAATAGGAAGGCTTCACACACACACGCACACACACACACACACACACACACACACGCGCACACGCACACACCACACACACACACAACACACACACACACACGCGCGCACAGAGGTGAGTTAAGCCTTCAAGTTGCAAGTAAGGAACAAATGTTGTGAATCTTCTGTTCAGTGTGAGAACATCCTGTCTGACCTGGGTTGTACTCAGTGTGTGTGTGTGTGTGTGTGTGTGTGTGTGGTGTGTGTGTGTGTGTGTGTGTGTGTGGTGTGCGTGCGTGCGTGTGTGCGTGCGTGTGTGCGTGCGTGTGCATGTGTGCATGCATGTGTAAACACCCAGCATGCGGCCCAGCGGCTGCTGATGGCCGAGCTAATTATGCATGAAATCAAATATGATTTAAAAAACAACATCACAAGAAATTCTTTCTCTTCTAGAACGCAAAACACACACACACACAGACACACACACACACACACACACCACACACACACACCACACACACACACACACACACACACACAGACACACAGCAGGAGAGTCGGGCAGACGATGTTGATTGAACATGTCTTTGTTTGGATCTATACGTGTGTACGTGTCATGAGTTTGCAGAAGAACAACAGGAAAGTAGAAGAAGGAAGGAAGATCAGCTGATCTGCAGGCGAGAGGTGTGGCCTTCCTGAACCCTGTGATTGGCTACTGGGCCTGAACGTGAATACGAGCACACGGTCAATACATGTACAGTTTGGGCCTCTGGAAAGAACCCAAAGTACTTTTACTTTGATTCTTCGAGATGAGACGTTAAACCACCGGAGATCAGCAAAAACTTCAGCAGAAAGAGGAGACGCTCTGCAAACATATAGGTAATGTAATCACACACACACACACACACACACACACACACACACACACACACACACACACACACACACAGTGTCTCAGTTGTATCAAAGGTGACACTTCTGATTGGAGGAGATAAAAAAAAAAGAAAACACACGCTCACGCCTGACTGAGTTCAGACCATTAAAAATGCAGCAGGCTTCTGCAAAATCAAATTACCTTGAGCCGATTCAAAGGCTCCTCATATCCATCACCGTGGACGCTGCGGTCTCCAAAACAAGCAAATTAAACGTGGCGTTTATTCACGTGGTGGGAGGCAGAAGGGAATTAAGGTTTTGGGGGGTAAATTACAGGTAATTAAGGTCCATCCTGCGTAACTCTCGGCTATTAGATGTAATTTGACGGCGAGCATCTGGAACCGAAGGTGTGACGTGACGGAGGGAGGAGCAGGGCTACCTGTCATCATCTTTTTTAGAATCCTGCCTCGCTCTCCTCATATTCAGGTGATCCTCGTACTCCTCTTAACGCCCCCCCCTCCTCTTCCTCTTCCTCCTCTTCCTCCTCCTCCTGCCGGGGGTTTCTACTCTGTTGAAGGACACAGGTCCAGTTATTTTCTAAATCAAAGATGGAACATAAATCAGAAGGCGTGCGACTACAAACCTCCACTGACGGATTCAGAGAGAGACGGTGCATTAAGAGAAGCAGAGTCATAGAAGGAAGAGACACTGAATATCATCTCAATATTTCTAATTAAGTCTCTAATAATCTCTAGCAATAAAAACTGCAGCCGCATTATTTCAACCAGATTTCACAACTTTAAAGAACGAATGAATTTTGGATTTAATAATAAAAATGACGCAGAGAAAGTTTGAAGTGAAGGAAAAAGAGGTAACCGACGGATAGAGGTAAGGAAAAGAGGGAGAAGAGGGGGATGACAGAAAGATAGAAGGGAAGGAAAGAAGGAAGGAAGGAAGGAAGGAAGGAAGGAAGGAAGGAAGGAAGGAAGGAAGATAGAAAGAACCACTCATGTTCTTTTTGACAGAGAGATGCTTTACAGCTGTTGGCATCTGTCACACACACGCCGCCATCGCCCCCCGAGGGTCTTCTTCACTGAATTATCACGGTTGCCCCGGCAACAACGTCACAAGCCGACTCCGGGGGGAATTAAAAATAAAAAAAAAAAAAAAGCCCGTTACCTCGACGCGCCGCTCTGAACAGACTCTGATCTTTTTACGACATCGTTAGTCGGGACGGTGAAACCAGACCGACCAGTCAGATCGCTGGGCTGGAATTAGCAGGTGCTGGAACAACACCTGAGGGGACGTTTGTCACGGAGACGACACGAGTAACACAACCTCGCAATCCCAGTGGAGGGTCCTCAGGAGGGGGGGGGGGGGGGGGATTTTATTGGACGAACACATTTGGACGATTCTGTAAAACTCAACATCACATATATTTTTTTAAAAGACGTAGAATCATCAAGTAGAAGATGATGACTCTGGTTTTTAACCCGACGCCACGTTCGACAGATCGTTGTCATCAAAGATTCAAATTCATAGAAACGAAAAATTAACCAGACTTAATCGTTTTTTTCCCCAGATTATGCTTGAAACTAGCTCCAGTAAATCTTCATGCATTGTTAGATGAAAGATTAAAAACCCCTTTGACCTGATAGAATGAACTTAAGTGTTCTGTTCACTGGCTCTGGTTCAGATCTTTATCGGGAACCAACCTCCTGTGAGCAGCAGTCGGGTATAAAAGCTCAATCATCACGAGATCCTGGATCAGCTTCATGAAGACACTTAGCTTGTCGCACAGCATTTACAACCTGCTGCCTGTATATGAAGACTTTTGTTTTGTATCATATGGTTTATTTATGGTCTCAGTGTCTTCTCTGTCTGCCTTGTTACAAACTCACAAAGTTACAGAAATAAAGCTCTGGAGAATTCCAGCCACGCTCACGACCAATCGCTTCGAGCAGAGGCCGTGCAGAAGGATCTTCAGTTTTCAGAAAATCCATCAGACGTGTGGATTCTGTCATCACCGATATAGAAGGTGAGGAACTGAGCCGAAGTGGACGAGGTCCCAGAGAGAGTGAAGAGCAGAGCGATGGGGAACCTGGACTGAAAGATTCAGCTCAGCCTCGTTCACAGAGACCAAGGGCATCGTTTGATATTTAATATTTAATACGTTTACCTAATCACGCTCAGACCTGTGTGTGTGTGTGTGTGTGTGTGTGTGTGTGTGTGTGTGTGGTGTGTGTCTGTGAGTGTGTGTGTGAGTCTGTGTGTGTGTGTCAGACTGTATTTTTAGTTTGTCTGCAGGTCATTTAATGATTTTACATACAAGTGATGTATCATAATATTACAGAGACAATCTTCTATTATTCTTTGCCTTCATCTCTCGCTCTTTCACTCACACTCTCTCTCCTCCGCCCCCCCCCCCCCCCCCCCCCCCCCCCCCCCTCTCTCTCTCCACACACACACACACACAGACACCACAACACACACACTTTCTCTTTCAGTCTCTCTCTCTCTGCAGTAGCATCATCTAACTCCTCGGTCAAAGCGGAATAATTGTCAATGAATATTTAACAAGGTTTCAGATGGAGGGATAGACATCATCCTCTCTCTCACACACTCTCACACACACACACACACACACACACACACACACACACACACACACACACACACACACACACACACACACACACACACACACACACAGTCTCGGTTCTCTGTGATCCAGGCAGAGGTTAGCGATACGCCGTGGTCAGTGGTGCGTACCGCAGCCAGTGGATTAGTGGAGGGGAGATGATGAAGTGCAGAATAAATACTAAATAAACACCCTCTGCTTTCGCTCCACATACAGTAACGCCGCTCTGCACTGGCGGCCATTTCTCAGCGGCCATTTTGTGTCCTTCTCGACCCCCCCCCCCCCCCCCCCCCCCTCCCCACCAGCTGGACTCGTCTTACTGGAGGAGGTCATGAAATTGTAATTAACCACCGGCGGCATTTGTAATTTTGAGTCCGGTGCGGATCCTGCCGAGTGTGGAAAGTTTAAAATATTCAGAGTGGTCTGCTGGAGAGAGTCTTAATGTGCTGGAGAGAGGTTGCATGTTTGACCGCAACACCGGCATCGGCAATGAGTCCTGCTGAAGTGCCCTTGAGCAAGAGACCGAGAGTGGAAACAAATCCAAGCAGCAACAGCACCTGAGATTCCGTGAGACACAACAACAAGCCTGAGAGTTTATGAACTGATGCTGCAAATCCAGAAGTTATTATCGCTGTAGTCCAACCCACGACTTGGCTGAACGTTAAAAAAAATCACCTGTTTGCAGATATGGAAAATTTAATTTTAAATAGTAAACAATCAAGATATTAGAAAATGTGTACAGTATGGTAAACTGGTTTACTGTAAGGTTTGTTAAACTGAGAATTCAAAAAGCTTTTGAGCAAACCAAGTTTGAGACAGAGGCTGAAAAGAGGAGCAGCAGCGATGGACAGTTTGAGAAAAGGTTGATTTTTCATCAGAGCATGAAAACATTTTCAAATAATAACACTAATTAAAATGATAAATTTGAAGATATGTCTTTGTGTTCTATACTTTTACGAGGGTTAGATTTTGAATGCCGGAACTATTTATTGGGACTTTTCAAGGAAATTAATTTTGCTATTGTGACATTCCTGATTTTAATATTTATCCCATCATCGTATAAATTTCGGATAATTTATTTATCTCGATATTTTATCTTGGATTGAATTTGTTTCCCCGCCTTCCTGCGTTTTTCGGTTTTCTTGTTTTTTCCGAAACACACAAACAAATCACGCGGCGCCCTTAACGACGTGATATGTAGAATTTCATATCACAGTATCGACCTCGCATATCTGTCAAACTTTAATACGCGGCGCGCTCCGCTCTCTCTCTCTCCCTCTCATTGTAATCAGCAGCCCTTACAGCCAATCTGCTGCCCGTAAAGCTGTCTGCAGCCCGATGATGTACGGCTCCTCGAATTACCTTATCTGCTTCTGATTTACTGTGCCTCACAGGTAGAGAGACAAAAACAGCCTCCACACCTCCGTCACATCCATCTATCCATCCCTCCATCCCCTCCACACCCCTGCTGCCCCCCCCCCCCCACCACCGTCCTTTTATTACTCTTCCCCTCAAACCCACCTCTCAATCTTTTGTTCTCCTCCCTTTCGTTCCGCATCTTCGTTTGTCTCCTTCTTTTCCACCATTAAACTTTATTCTATCCGTTCCTCTCCTCTGTCTCGGTTTCATCCTTTGAAACCTCTCCTCAACTTTCCTTCTCTCATCCAGTGTCATCCCTGTTTGCACTTCCCTGTTTCCTTCTTCCTGCCTCTAAACTTTTGTTTTTTTATGTTCATCTCCATCTGTCCGTCATATTTCTCTTTTGCCTCTATTCTCTCGTCTACTATTTTTATTTCCCAACCACCTCCTTCCCCTCTATTTCACCTGCATTGCTTTCTTCTTCCAGTTTACCTCCCATCATTCCTTTCAACCAGTCCATCCCTCTCCTTGTCATTTCTCCTTCACCTGTCTATCCTCGCATCCTCCGCTCTTTCCTTTCTTTCTTCATTTGTCCCCGTCGTCTCCTCTCCTCCGTCTATTCATTCTGCTTTTCATATTTCATCCCTTCTTCCCCTCAACAACCTGTTTCATCTCCCCTCCTTCCTTCTGTCCATCCATTATCCATTCCATACTTCCATTACTTCTCTTCCTCCCTTCCTTCCTCTCCATCCTTCACTCTCATCCTCTTCTCGGTAAACACGACAAGAAGGATCTGACTGTTGTTACACAAGTAACATGGATAAACACTTACTACAACACACACACACACACACACACACACACACACACACACACACACACACACACACACACACACACACACACACACACACACACACACACACACACACACACACACACACACACACACACACACACACCTCTTCATTCTCATTCATTATTTCTCCAGACCCAAAAAAAAATCATCATAAGAAACAACCAGACAACAATGACAAGACACACGAGAAGACACACTCACACACACAGACACACACAACATTACTTATTCAAGAAGTGACAGCAAGACAGATACGTGCATGTTCTCTCTTACTCACACACGCACACACACACACACACACACACGCGCACACACACACACACACACACACACACACGCACACACACAGTCAGCCTCTCTGTTGGTAATTACAGCCTACAGTGATCCTTGTTGCCTTTTATTTAAGAACAAGATGGAGAATCTTTGATCGGAAAGAGTGCACGTGAGTATGTGTGAGTGTGATGTGTGTGTGTGTGTGTGTGTGTGTGTGTGTGTGTGTGTGTGAGTGTGTGTGTGCACGCGCACCTTAATGTATGAATGCAAATGAGTGAAATTATATCAAAATGTGGTTTTGATTGTGTGGTTTTGAGAGCGGAGCGACGGAGGGGGGTGTAATTAAGTCACCGGAGGACAGTCTGCAATTGTGTGTGCACTAGTGTTTTACGTGTGTGTGTGTGTGTGTGCATGTGCATGTGTGTGTGCATGTGTTTAAATGAGAGTCAGTCTGCTCATGAGTGTTTTCATTGTTTATTCTTTGTCTTTGCATAGATGCATTCATTTGTATTCATGTGTCAGTCCATATGTTCATGGCAGTCTGAGTGTGTATACGTGTGTGTGTGTGTGTGTGTGTGTGTGTGTGTGTGTGTGTGTGTGTGTGTGTGTGGTTTCTCGTCAGAACAGAATTCCTTCACCCTCCTTCCTTAATGAAAAATAAATAGTCTCCACTGTTTCAGAACATCAACTCAATCAGCTGCAACAAGGCTCTTATTTTGAAATAAAATCCTCGCCGCCTCTCGTCTGGTTCCTGATTTGAATTTTTTCTTTTTCTCCATAAATTGTCTTCAAACGTCATAAAACAAGCGAATCATAAACGTCGTGAGAGTCGAGTCACCGGCTGAAGACGACGTTCTGACGTGTTTTACTTATTTACACGTTTAGTCCGACTCTAGTAAAAAACCCTGGCTGTGGCTCAGGAGAAGAACGGGTCGTCCATCAAGGTGACGGTTGGGAGTTTGATCCCCACCTCCTCCGTGCAGCCCGCATGCCGACGTGTCCTTGGGCAAGACACTGAATCCTGGATTACGTGAATGTGACTCGCAGTGTAAAGTGCTGTGAGTGGTCGTTAAGAAGAGTGAGACTAGAAAAGAGCTGCAGTCATTTATCAAAAACAACTTTTCTTCCCGTCAGGTTAGTAGAACTGTTCCGTACAAAAACTGAACCTACAACGTTTTAAATACTTTATTCTATTTATTTATTTCTATTTCTAAGATTTTCTGGGAACAGCTTCAACAAATATGGTGACTTCTGGTTTCCAAAAACACAAGAAGGCGCTGAACAAAATGCAAACTTGAGGCGACATGTTAAAGTCACCGTCCATCTTCAACGATTCAAGGAGAACATCATCGAACTATTTAAACTTCTGCCTCGTCGGTTCTGAAACTACAAACCTGAGCATCTCAGCCAAACACACACGTACACACAGATCATCCACTGAAAGGAAACCGGAGGAGGAAATATCAGAACTGTTTTTGCAGCCGTCCGTCACAGCGAAGGAAGCAAACTCATTTCTTTGCTCTCCGGGCGCCGGCTCGTTAACCGACTGTTCCGTCGCCGTCGCTTTCCTACAACTTTCATCAAACTCAAACACTCCTCTAATAATCAGCGCCGCCGTATCCATGTTTAACAAGGTAACGTGACACAAACCATCTGTGGCTTCACAGGAGAGGAAGAGAGAGAAAGAAAAACACCCACTTTACATATTCACTTTTACATCCGCGTAATTAAATATTTGAAAAATATCAGGAATGGAAAATTAAAAGGGAAAAAAGCCCACCGCCGCCACTATCAATTTATTCCCTCTCTCAGAGTGCATTAGAGACGTCAGATTGCCGTTGGCAAAGACACAGAAAGAGCTTGATGGTTTTTTTAAAACTCACTTTATAAATTACATTTTGGAGTGCTTTGGCATGCTAATACCTGCCGCCACGGAGAGCAGACAGCGTTAATTATTTCTTATTGGGATCGGCGGCGATTATTTGCATATTTCATTTAGCTGTTATAGATGTTGCAGGTGGGAGGGAGGGGGGGGGGCGTGTGAGACGCTTTTCACTTTATGTCTCACCAACTTTTGGATGAAAAAAAAGGTGGATTCACTGAACCTCTGTCGGCCGGAGCTTCCATTCAGGCTGATTTCTGTCGTTTCCATGAGCCACGGCCGATTATTGGTGATAATTAACATCATTAGCTGTGAATATCACGCAGAATGTAACAGCTTGAAGAAAGTCTCTGGCCAAAACGTCAGTGAGAAGCTCAACTCTTTAAAAACTTAATGTGGAAATAATGCGTCTTTTAAACAACATAGAAATAAACGTACTAACACTGAGGTTAAAGGTGTTTTCACAACTCAACGTCCAAACCAAGGTTCACTTCATCATTTGTTCTGCTCTTGAAAACTCAAAGTGCTTCCAGGTACAGTTTGGGGTTCAGTTTCCCAAGGAAACTCAACATGGGGAATGGGGGAGAGCGGGATCGAACCGCCGACCTCCTGAGCACCAACTGCCCCATGAGTCGCCACCGTATCTCGGTAGAGGGGTTGGCACGTCCTGGTGCGCTGGGCTGTCTGGAGCAGTCGCCTCTCGTCGGGTCTCCAGAGGCAAAGTGGTCCCAGCAAGGGGCCAGACTGAGAACCCTTCGGAGAACCCTGATGAAACAGGGACAAAGACGGTGGGTCACTTCGTCCAGGGTTCGTAAATCAGGACCTCGACCTGGGAGCGGGACCCTCTGGTGGTAGGGGTGGAGGGGAAGGGGTCTGAGCTCGCATCCCACGGGAAGAGACCCCAGGGTACTGCCCGATCATATCACATCTCTGGGCCACCAGGGGGAGCTAGAGAGCATGGAGACCCGATCTTAGAAGGGTGGAGGCCGATGGATGGATGGTTGTGCTAGTGAGGAACTTTCTATGACAAACATTCGTCCTGTGACATCTCATAAACTGCATCTCTTACTACTGATGAGTTTATAGACCGGGGGGGGGGGGACTGATGTTGACTTTTCACAATAAAATACTTCACCTCCTGTCCCTAAGTGCTCCAGTGGCTCCTTTCAAATGTTCACATGTATGTTTCCTATTCCCACTGACGGACTGAAGTTATTTTTACAACATATGGAGAACACTTACGCTGAAGCTGAATATGTTAAACATCTCAGGACACTTTATGCATAAATGAATTCCTGATGCTGCAAACTTTCATCTTTAAATAAGCAGCCTACAGTGTTGTTGATGCGAACCTGCTGCTGCCGTTACTGTGTCACTGTCTGTAACACAAAAGCCCCGCGGCCTCACACGCTCCACACGGACCTGAGCATGCAGCTCCGCGGATCTTAAACCAGGGATTAGCACCAACACTGGGAAACTATCTGGATAGAGGGTGGTTGAACTAACATCCCAAAACTTCCCAACTTTAATCTTAATTTATGTAAAGTGCCGTGTGGCGGGGCTCCGCGAGCGGGACGAGCCGTCTGATTGGCTCTATCAGGTATCAGGCAGGAGTCCAACACTCGGTAATTTGATTTAAAAAACGCGTAATAACCTGAGGTCAATATTTAAATCACTCAGAGGGGGAGAGGAGCCGCTCTGCGTGTTCAGGATGCTTCAATCCCCACACTCAGAGTCACCGGGCTGGGATCCCTATCGCCCTCCCGTCCCCTGCTCCTCCTCTACTCCCTGTGCTCCTCTATCCTCATCCTCCTCTTCCTCACCTTACCCCCTCTCATTTCCATGTGGCCTCCTCCCTTTCTCCTCTCAACAGTTCAAAGACTCAAAATGGAGTATCAATATGTTTTCTGTAACATGTACAGGAAACATCGATGACCCGGCTGCCAAACAGAAATATGAAATCTTGTGCTGAAGCGATTCATCAACGAATTGATGCGTAAAACATGAACTTTTTAAAAGTCAGTGTAAATTAAATATCTTTGGGCTTAGAAGAGTTAAGATGATGAATTAAACATCTGGAGTTGTTCAATTAGATGAATTGGTTTCAACCTTCATGAGATTCTTTAGTACGTGAGGTAAGTGAATCGTGCTGTGGGCGGAGCTTGTGGGCGGAGCTTGTGTTTTAGCAGCGTGGTCAGTCCTTGTCGCCACGACTGACGCTTGTGTCAAGTTTTCTCAGTTCTCGAGTTTCAGTGAACGCATCGTATTTTGTCTCCTTGTGACTCCCCCCCCCCCCCCCTCCCCCCTCCCTCCTCCTCTGTGTGGTCTGGAGGTGAAATAGAGGCCTGAGGCCAACAAGCTGTCTCCACCCGCTGCACTGATAAGACACACACACACACACACACACACACACACACACACAGTCACCATGCAGGTGCCAACAGTCACAAACGCACAAGTCATCTACACACACACACACAAACACACACGTTAAACATTATTTAACTCGACTGACTGTGAGAAGTGAAACATCCGAGGTCACTTATCAGAGAGAGAGAGAGAGAGAGAGAGAGAGAGAGAGAGAGAGAGAGAGAGAGAGAGAGAGAGGAGACACCAGATGTTCGTGTCAGAAATTTTGATTCATGCCTCCATAAGAGTGTATTTGTGACAACATGTCACCTGTGTGTGTGTGTGCGCGCGCGTGTGTGTGTGTGTGTGTGTGTGTGTGTGTGTGTGTGTGTGTGTGTGTGTGTGTGTGTGTGTGTGTGTGTGTGTGTGTGTGTGTGTGTGTGTGTGTCTCAGGGCTGTTTGGTTCAGCTCTCTAACAGGATTTGTGTCCCCCGTGTCTAAAGGTACATGGTCTAATCTCGACCCATCACCTTTCCCTGCACCTCACCCTTCCCCCCCCCCCCCCCCACTGCTACGTTCTTGAAAAGAAAATAACTCATATGAAATCCACAGCGTGTTGGAAACCGTGTGTGTGTTTTCTGTTCTGACAGGAAATCCACCTCACATGAAGTAGACACGGACACAAGGAAGTCATTTAACACGAAGCAAATGTGGAAAAAGTAAAAAAAAATTGTTGTGTTTTAATTAAATGTGACATTTGTACAAAATCTATTTATGTTTGTATGAAAAGTGATTTGCTGTCTGAATTTCATTGAACATATTTCAACCCCTCTCCACGTCCACGTTCAACTTTTGCTCGGCTGTTGTGTGAAGCTACAGCTTGAACCTCACTTCATAACATTCAGGAGACACTTCTTTAAAAACACAGATGATAAAAAGAGAAAATCTGCAATATGGACAAAATTGGATCCAGTTCATGTAAATAACATTTTCTTCATTTAGAAAGAGAACGTTTCTCCATCTGCTCGACTTTGTTCTCCTCAACTCTTCACGTCGGTAATACATCGTCTGTCCAAACGTGAAGTCTTATAACATCTGAGCGATGAAACTCCAGAGAAAGATTCAGATTCCGGAGCTGTCACTGAACACATCCATTCACCTTTTCAGTGTGTGTGTGTGTGTGTGTGTGTCTGTGTGTGTCTGTGTGTGTCTGTGTGTGTGCGTGTGTGTTACCAGACCAGTCCAATCCCCTGTAATGTGACAGACAAATCCCACTAAGCTGTTAAATATTACACTGCTTTCACACTCGTATTAAACACCTTTCCACCTCTCCTCGCTCGCTCTCTTTCTGTGTTCACTCACCCTGCGCACACACACACACACACACACACACACACACACACACACACACACACACACACACACACACACACACACACACACACTCACACACTCAACCTTTACCTTCATCTTCAATATGCAACAAAATACTACAGATGTCACTTGAAAATCTTCACACACGCACAACAAATCTTTAAAATGCAGCAACCCACTGCAGAAGAAACACACAATATTCTCATGCAACTCTCACACACACATACAGCCTGTCAGTGTGTGTGTGTGTGTGTGTCTGTGTGTGTGTGTGTGTGTCCCCTAATCCCCGGCGTTGGCCGTCTTGTCAGAGCGTTATATTTGCTGGTATCACTGTATCTTTTCCTCGCTGCCTAATCCCACCACCCCGCCTCTGATATTTCCTGACATTTACATGAATCGCCCCTCTACAGAGCGAGGGATGGAGCGAGGGATGGAGCGAGGGATGGAGCGAGGGATGGAGCGAGGGAGGGAGAGCTGGAAGACGAGAGAGAGAGAGAAACGGAGGGTGAATGAAGAGGAGGACGATGCAGGGAAAGACTGTGTGAAAGTAAAGGTCTACAGGGCTTTAAATTGAAGGGAAACAGCAGAGGAGGGATGGAGACAGGGATTGAAGGATGGATGGATGAAGGAGGAAAGAAATAAACAGGGGGGGGGGGGAGGACGAGTGCAAGAGAAGGGAGGAAGACGACAAGAAAAAGTCGATGAAAAGGAGTTAAAAACCGATGGAGAGCGGATAGATGGTAGAAGGGGGATAAGGGATGGGAGAGGAGGGATTGTTGGATGAGGGATGGAAAAGCAACTGAGAGAGTCAAAGCAAGAGAAGAAGAGACGGATGGCCGACGAGTACGGAGAGGCAGAGCAAGGGCAAAGATGGAGGGATGGAGGAGAGGAGGGATGGTGATGGGCAAGCGAGACAAAATATTTAAAAGGTGGATGAATGGATAGATAGGATTAGCAGAACAGAAAAAGAGGGTGAGGGATAGTTACTGTAAAAAAAAAGAAATGAGAGAGGGAGGGAGGGAACGGTTAGATGGATGGATGGATGCTGGATGAGAAGACTGATGGATAGTTCTGTCTTTCTGCTCCATCTTTTAATTCATCCGTTTCATTTCTCTGCCACTCGCCGTGAGAAGGAAGAGGAAAGCAGAGTGAAAGTCAAAAGAAGGACGGATGAAAACGACAGGACAGGAAGAGGGAGAAGTCCCCGACCTCACTGTGTGTGTGTGTGTCTGTGTGTGTGTGTGTGTGTGTGTGTGTGTGTGTGTGAACATATGTTAACACCAATAACAACAAGCTCTTATGGGCACCAGGAGACACACACACACACACAGGACGACTCTTCGGAGGCTCGTTACGGCCACGCCTAAACGAATGACCTCACACCACACCTGTTGTTGCTACGGCGATTAATTAGTAGAAGGGTGGAGATTAACGACGCTCCGGAAACACTGCGATGAATCTGAAATCCAACGTGGAGCTGACGGAAGTTTAACTGTTGTTCGGCTCAATAAGGTCGTACGTTTCAAAATAAGTACGAACCTCATGTTGTGTCAATCACGTTTTGTTCGTTGTTCTTCAGAAGGACTTTATTTTTTGATTCACTCCATGACAACGACTGACTCTGGAATCTGTGTCCGTGGAAGTAGAGCAGCACGAGGCAGCGACGCACAAACGAAATCGCTCTGAAGTCAAAAAAAGGAGGTGACACAACACTGGCTTCTCACAACAGACGAGCAGGGATTTTGAATCTGACGGAGACAAAGCAGAAGAATGTTTGTGAAAAAGGGGACGAACAATAATTAAACGTCATCTTCACACACTTCCATCTTTTATTCTTACGACAACACTGCGAGACAAGAAAGTTAAGTGCTATCATCAGCGCTATCGTCATTAACCGCAGATGATAATGGATTCAGATAAATGTGTCCAAACACGTTAGACGTTGAGCGGGGGGGGGGGGGGGGGGGGGGGGGCACCAGACGCCTGCAGAGCCGCAGTCACATTCACTCAATTGCACGGGAACCCTCTCGGAGGCGGGTGTGAAATATGTCATTTGCTTCTGCTCTTAATTGCACAAAAAATGAAGATTAAGAGGATGAATTATTGATACAAGTTGGTATTTAATCTTTTGTAATGAATAGTGGATCCGCTGGTTATAAATATTGCACGAGGCTTCATAATTTGATAAATTTATTCCAATTTGCCCTTTATTTTGCCCTTTAGTCAAGGTTACGTTCATTTAAAACACACACACACACACACACACACACACACACACACACACACACTCAGAGACACAACAGATGCTCACACTGAAACACACACACTTAAATGAACTGCAGTGAATCTACCTGCCCCTCTGCCCTTGGTCATTCCTGTTTCATTTTCTTTTTTTAACCAAGGTCCATAAACACACACATAAACATGTTGCCCTTGGTTGACCTTGCAGCCCCCCCCCCCCCCCCACACACACAACACACACTGCCACTCTGCACCTCGGTGTCTGCGGCAGTAATTAGGCCATGCATCTGATTGTCATTAAAGAGCACTAGCGGATAATGAACACACAGTAAATCCACGTTCTTTTCCTTTTTTTTTACTGCACAAATTATTGTTTATTTCCTCCATTAAATCACGAATCTGTCCGACGGCTCTGAGAGATGCTTCGTGCCCAAAAGCTCGGAGGTGACTTGTGTTTCCGAAGCTCGGAGCTGCAAACAGTCACAGGTGAAACGTCCCGTTCTGCACTCTGTGAGAACGTCTTGTTCTAATTACAGTTAGTCGAAAGATAGAGATTACAAATATGTTTTCTCATCAATATTATTAACATATATATTATATGTTCTAACATAGATAGAACATCATTTTCCCATTTTTCGTTGATTTCTCAGAGAATAATTCATGGGTCTTGATAAATCTGTCATAATTCATGTTTCTCACTGGTTTGAAGGTTTCCCCTCCTGGACCATCAACACTGAGGGGATCCTAACCAGGGGAAGACTACAACTCCCATCATCCCTCACTGCTTCACCATGTCACCGAAACCCCATCTACTGCGCTTGTTTTCATTCAAAGCCCCCTGGTGGCAGAGCAATGACATAGAGTGCATTTTAAAAACACGTCCGGTTCCGACTGAACACGCCGGAGGTTGTTTTGCTTCTCGCAGGTTTTGCACTGATAGTTTGGATCAACGTTCTGTTGCTCACCACAGACACAGAGTGAATAATTTAAAAAATATCACAGACGTATAAGAAACATGTGATGTTGTAACTGTTTGTGTGTTTGTGTGTTTGTGTGTTTGTGTTGTGAAGCAAGGTTCACGACTCAGCTTGTTGTTTGGAGGTTTTACGGATCAAAGCTTTAAGAGCAGAGGGAGATTCACACAGATAATGAACGGACTGTTAATGTGCTGCGGCCAAGCAGCTAATGGACACACACACACACACACACACACACACACACACACACACACACACACACACACACAACACACACACACACACACACACACACACACACACACACATAGTGGCTGGCTAATGGCTGTCACTGTTGAGTGATCACAGTGATCAGGCTGCTGCAGCTCTAATTGCAACCAAACAATCTGAAAACAACCAGAGTCAGGTCCGCTGAGGAAGGGAGGCAGGAGAGGTATGGAGTGAGAGGAGATGGACAGGGGAAGGAAGAGCAGAAGAAAACAACAAGAGGCGACAAGGAAGAAGAGGAAGGAGGGAAGAACAAAGGAGGAGGAGAGGAAGAGAGGAGAAACAGGAAGGGAGAAGGAAGAGGAAAGGAGAAGGAGAGACAAAAGGAAGAGGAGAAGAGGAGAGGACAAGGAAGGAGAGGAGAAAAAACAAACCAGGAAGAGAACAAGCAACAGAAGAGAGGGATAGGAAAACCAAAGGGAAGGAAGGAAGGAAGGAAGGAAGGAAGGAAGGAAGGAAGGAAGGAAGGAAGGAGTCAAACAATCGAGGACAGATGGAAGGAAGGAAAGGATTGACAAGAATGAATCAATGAAGAGAGGAAGCAATGAGAAGAGGGAGAGAAAGGAGGAAAGGAAGAAGTGATGAGGAGGAGAAGAACAGAAAGATGAAGAGGGGATGGATAGAATATTATTATGAATATTATTATTAATGCTGAAGGAGGAAACGTGGATTCTGTTCTCAGAAATGAAAGATTGTGTCTTTTCTACTGAAATGCTATTTATGTATTTAAAGCTCTTTAAATAAAACTATGAATTATAGAAAGTAGGTGTTTTTAGGAGCAATACAATTTATTTTTATTTTATTTTATTCAATTAAAAAGGACAAAGCAACACAGGAAGCAGACGAAGACAGAAACGTGTGTGTCTGTTTGTGCAGAAGGAAAAACACAAAGATGACTCATGGAAAAAAGACACACACACACACACACACACACACACACACACACACACACACACACACACACACACACACACACACACAGCTTTAACGAGATGTGAATGACAGGACTGTCGCAGAAAGAGAGAGAGAGAGAAACACAAAGGGAGATGACACCTAATTAACCAAGTCCAGCCAATTAACCAGCAGCCAATAAGAAATGAAAAACCAATCAGGGTGTTAATTGGCAGCCAATACAAACAATACAAACAATACAAAAACAGTGTGTGTGTGTGTGTGTGTGTGTGTGTGTGTGTGTGTGTGTGTGTGTGTGTGATGGGGATAACAGGGATCATCGGAGAGGAAATGGACGGATATGAACCAAAGAATAAAAGACAAACAAAAAGCAGATGAACAGAATCACAGAAGAATTCAACCATCTCAGTCTGAGAGAGCGGCGCTCGAGGAGAGAGACGCGAGACGAGGCGCAGAGGCGGAAAACGACGGAGGGGAAACAAAGACAGAGCGAAGAAAGCGAGAGAGAGAGGCGAGAGACGAGAGCGAGAGCGAGGAAAGAGAGAGGGAACACAACGCAAGAAGAACAGAACAGGATAGCAGCGATAGAATGCGAGCATGAGATAGATCTGCATAGAGAGTATCGCAATCAGCATCTCCTATGCTATATCTCATTACTGCTATAATACGACCGCTCTCTATCTCTCTCTCTCTCTCCTCTCCCCCTCTCTCTCGTACCTTGAGGCCGTCCACCGGGCTCGGACTCTGCCAACCCGCTGACGGCTCGGTGGAGGCTGTGGAGAGCTCGTGTGATTGGCAGGTGTAGAGGAGGCGGGCCTGAATGCAGCGGAGGGCGCGGAGCATCCAGCCATGTTGGCGCCGGATCTGCCGCTGCAGCTGATCCCATTGGCTGGAAACCATGTGGAGGATATCCTTCAGACCTGCAGGGGATAAAACAGAGAAACATCTGCGTCAATCAAATCATTTAAATGAGTTTAATAAAAAGCTTCAACACTGTTCTGTCACCACCGTCACCACCGTCCTATTCCTATTGTTATGTAACGGCTACAACTAAAGATCAAGTTTAGGGAACTTCAATCTTTCCACAACGTGAACTCAGTTTAATGCTTTAATAAAAACACTCATCTTCATATTCTGTGTCTCCTGTTTGTCCTTTTTCTCTAAATACATCAAATATGAAATAATATTGAATGTTTCTTATCCTCAAGTCCAGTTTTGCCCACTGGCTTTTCTCTCTCTCTCTCTACTTCTCTTTTCTCTCTCTCTCTCTTTCTCTCCACCTCCTTCTTTATCTCCGTCTCTCTTTCGGCGTCATATGAGTTCTCCTCTCTGAAGGTCACTCTGTTAATCCTGATATTAATAATGAATGGAACAGAGTTGGGGCTCGGTTATGGCCACCTGTGTGTGTTTCAGTGTGTATCTACGTGTATGGTGTGGGTGTGTGTAGGAGGAGGTGGTGAGGAGGTGTGAGGTATGGTGGGATGTGTGTGGTGTGTGTGTGTGTGTGTGTGTGTGTGTGTGTGTACCTGATTGGTGGGAGGTGATGACGGCGAGCAGGGCTCTTCCCTCCTCCACGACGCTCTCCTTCAGAACGCTGTGACTGTCCACGTTCAGCTTGAAACTCTGAAACACACAGATTTCATCTGGTTATTAAAACAGCACAGAAAACACAACGCGAGCGGAACGTTTGGAAACAGATCAACAGGATCGAGAAACTTACTCTGACAAGAAAAATAAATAGAACTGTAGAATTATGACCCAAACAATTGTCAGACGTCATGAGAATCAGCTGAGTCTGAATCTATCATTATTATCATTAACGATCTTATTTTTAAGTCTCAGCTACTTCTGGCTGCTGCAGACCTTCAGTGTGTGTGTGTGTGTGTGTGTGTGTGTGTGTGTGTGTGTGTGTGTGTGTGTGTGTGTGTGTGAGGGATTAAAACGCCTCGTCCCATCCGTCTCCTCAGTGTGTATCCTGCTCCATAAATATTGGTGGTGTGGAGGTCTGACCTTGTCATGTGTTGACTGATGCCCATGTATCCCTCAGTGCAGACAGAGGAGTGTCTCAGGCTGGTGTGTGTGTGTGTGTGTGTGTGTCTGTGTGTGTTCTGTGTGTGTGTGTGTTGGTCCCGCTCTGTGTCTTCCTCTGCGACATGTTTCTGTTTCTCTGTGAAATTAACTCGTATTTGAGTTTTCAAACTTCCGCCGTCAAACAAACAAAACTGCAGAAGAGTCTCCGACGCTTTGATCTCGTTTTAGTTTTGATTTGGGTTCAAATATTAGTTTTTAAATGTTCATCGTACGCAGATAAAGAAGACGAGGCTTTTTCCTTTTTGCATCAATGAGCGAAGTTCCCTTGAGATCAGGCTGATCAGACGACATCATGCTAACACACACACACCATGCGTGCACACACACGACAGTGTCTAGAGAGCATGGTGTGTGTCTGTGTGTGTGTGCATGAATACGTGTGTGCAGCATTTCCCATTGCAGCACAGCAGGATGTCAGAAGTGGTTACCACCTGAGGTTTGAGCACCTTGAAGCCTACACACACACACACCAAGAGAGAGAGAGACAGACACACACACACACACAACACCATACCATCAGAGGACAGAAGCACCACCCACAAACACACACCCAACAACACACACACACACACACACACTCAGAGAGAGAGACAGACACACACACACACACACAGAGAGAGAGAGACAGACACACACACACACACACACACACATACACAGAGAGAGAGACACACACACACACACACACACACACACACACACACAGAGAGAGAGAGACAGACACACACACACACACACATTTGTGCAGCTATCCTTACTTTGCATTGACTTCCATTCACTGTGTACAAAGCCTTACGCCCGGGCCACAATTAACAACTCGTGTTCCTCATATATCAAGTTGAACTGATGAGGTCACTGTGACCTCATCAGTTCAGGTTCGAGTCCAAATGAACGTTTCCCGACGCTGTACAGTATCGTGTCTGAAGGACGGATTCTGTCATCGACGCAGACGCGTTAAAGAAGTGCAGTTTACTTAAAGACCTTAAATGACCTCAGTGTCTGCAGCAGATAATATTTAATGAGAGGAAAACTGCAGCTCCTGATGGAAAAGACGTGAAGGAACAAAAGATGAGTTCAAGTTGATTGTTTGTGTTCAGCTTCCCGAAGAGAAGGATCCTGATCGCTCATCGACACGAGTCTGACTTCTTCTTCTCCCCTAACAACACATCTGCTGAAAGCTTTAACGGATGTGAGCCGATAGCAGCGACACTGTCCCTTACATATTACATTTCACAGATAAACAATAAAATATCACTTTGAAAGCCAAACTCGCAGCTACGTCTCCTCACGGCGCCGCCCAAAAACACATTCATACATCAGCATCACCCAAATAAAACATGACTGTCTGCGTCCTGCGATCATTACCGCCTCGCAAACGTCGTAAATTACTTCAAATCTCACGGCTGATTGAGTAATTTTACAGAGTCGGCGGCCGCTCTGCCCCCACGTAATTTCCAGATAAGCTGGTGAAATACCTCACAGCTAATAAACATAAAGTACATCTATCAGCGCTACAGAAAACACAGCGTGACTGTCTGCGTCTCAGGGATAGTGCCGGCTGGTGTTAGGGAATGAATTAGGTTGTGCAGATTAGCCGGGCTATCGGGGAGCGATCGTATTTCAGCGCCTTATTCCACGAGCGATTCGGCTCCGTTTCCTCAGTTTAATATATGAAGAGCATAGAATCGATAAGAGTAGAACAGCCAGCCATCAATCAGGCGGTGATAAGGCATGCAGAGCAGCTCTGCTTTATGCACGTCAGACAACAGGCTGTGTATATGTATTTATGTGTCTGCGAGGGAGAGGAGGGAGGAGAGAGAGACAATCAGCGTGAGCGGCAGAGGAGAAGAGACAGAAGGAGAACGACTGTGTGTTCATACAAGAAGTACTGACACAAAGGAACCAGAACAAAACCCACATCACATGCTCGGCACTGAAAGACACATGAGCTGCGACACATCCGCCTCTTTTGTTTATGTCAGATCGTTCCAGTCAACTGGACGTCAATCGAGTCTGAGTCGGTGTCTCTGGACGTGTTCTGGATCTTCTCCTGCAGCCTCCCAGGACAATGTGTGGAAGCTTCCCAGAGAGCGAGTGGACGTGTGGACGAGGTTTCTAACACGTGACGGACGTGAAGCTGGAAGAACACAAACATCTCAGGATGAAGAAGAGGAGCCGTACACGTAGAAGACGAAGACGTCCACTTGGAAACACGAGGAGGTTCCAGATCTTCTGGTGCTGAGGGCCGACGCCGGTGTGGACGAGCTGTAAACAACAACACTGATCTTTCCACAGCAGAGTTTATACGTCATGTCCGGCCTCCTGCTGCTCTACAGCTCCGCCCCTGCTGCTCTACAGGCTCCGCCCCTGCTGCTCTACAGGCTCCGCCCTGCTGCTCTACGCTCCCCCTGCTCCTACGCCCAATCGCTCCCGCCTCCCTGAATGCCCCCCACATGTTCCTGCTTGAACGAGTCGGACCCAACAACCTGCTGCTGCTGCTCCACAAACACCAACTACACAACATGTCCAGAAACAACCTGCTGCTGCTGCTCCACAAACACCAACTACACAACATGTCCAGAAACAACCTGCTGCAGCTGCTTCACAAACACCAACTACACAACATGTCCAGAAACAACCTGCTGCTGCTGCTTCACAAACACCAACTACACAACATGTCCAGAAACAACCTGCTGCAGCTGCTTCACAGACACCAACTACACAACATGTCCAGAAACAACCTGCTGCAGCTGCTTCACAAACACCAACTACACAACATGTCCAGAAACAACCTGCTGCTGCTGCTTCACAAACACCAACTACACAACATGTCCAGAAACAACCTGCTGCTTCACAGGAGGAAGATAGACTCTGGAAAATGTCCACACACGATTCCCCTGGAGTCAAAAAGCTGCTGAACTGATAAACATTAATTCCACTGATTTAGTTTGAGTTAATGAGTTAATAGAACAGAATCAATTTCATATTGACATTCAAAGAGCCTGGATTCTTCATTTATCTTAAATAAAACCTTCCCTGAGTCTGAAATGCAGAAACGTTTTACTTTAAGGAACACAACTTCATATCTGAGTGTGTGTGTGTAAGTGCTGCAGTGAGCGGAGCAGGTGAGTGAGTCGTGTTTACAGGTAACGAACCTTCACTGCTGATATTTCATCTCACCTTAAACTTCCTGAACGGTGGAGGCAGCAGGTGGATTTGAGGATTTCTCAGCTGCTGTCGCCACCGGGCTAAAGAGTCATAACTCCCTGCTCTGATTAGCATACACACACACACACACACACACACACACACCACACACACACACACACACACACTCAGACGAGCTGCTTCAAAGCCTGAGTGATCAGATTACCTGTTAGCATTAGCATATTAGCCTGGAGGACAAGGTAGGATGGCGTCAGAATCCGACCTAATGTTTCAGCTCTGGGATATTAGCGAGACGCTGAGAGGTCTGCGGCGCTGATACGGAGACGACATTGAGGTTTGACATTGAGATTGTGCATTGAGCTGCACAGACACACACACACACGCACACACACACACACACACACACACACACACACACACACACACACACACACACACACACAGAGGCTCAGGTTGATGAGACATGATCTGATTAAAGAGTCTTTGTAATAATGATGATCAAATCGTCTCCATTCAGACAGAGAAGAGAGAAACTACTGTCGTACAGTGGAATTCCCCCAGGGTGTGAGTGTGTGTGTGTGTGTGTGTGAGTGTGTGTGTGTGTGTGTGTGTGAGCATGTGTGTGTGTGTGTGTGTGTGTGTGAGCATGTGTGTGGTGTGTGTGTGTGTGTAGTGTGTGTGTGGTGTTGTGTGTGTGTGTGTGTGTGTTGTGTGTGTGTGTGTGTGTGTGTGTGTGTGTGTGGTGTGTGTGTGTGTGTGTGTGTGTGTGTGTGTGTGTGTGTGTGTGTGTGTGTGTGTGTGTGTTGCCTCAT
>CM031679.1:662551-704127 GCA_006182925.3 Reinhardtius hippoglossoides
ACCAGCGGCTATGTCAACGAGGGTCCTCACAAGTGCATGAATAGCAGTTGAAAAAGAGTGTGTGTGTTTTGTACTCTCACCAGGTGTGTGTCCAGGTAAACCCCGAGGCTGTCCAGCTCCTGTCTGGGCTGCGTCCAGTTCTCGGTGCTGTCCAGCGCCCCCTGCAGCCACGAGATGAACCCGTCCAACTGCTGCACGAAACACTGGGGGGGGGGGGGGGGGGGGAGAGAGAGAGAGGGAGAGGGGAGGAGAGAGAGAGAGAGAGGAGAGGAGAGGAGAGAGGAGAGAGGAGGAGGGGAGAGGGAGGGGGGGGGAGGGAGAGAGAGAGGGGGGAGAGAGAGAGAGAGGAGGAGGAGGAGGAGAGGGATATTTAGTCTGATATGTATATATATATACAATAAAAGCAGTAGTTATATGTATAACCACTTCTGTCCTGAACCTGCTGGACTCACATCAGATAGACTACAGATATACAGAACACAGCAGAGAGGATGGAGGGATGAGAGAAGAGAAGATAGAGCTGAATGAAGGGTGGTGGAAGAGAAACAGGCAGAAATCCAACAGGTAATGAAAACACAAAACAGGAGGAGAGGGAGAGAGGGAGGCAACAGACTGGGAGGAGGAGAAGACGAGGGACAAAGAGAAGGATGAAAGAGGAGAGAGGGATGAGAGAGGAGAGGAGAGGAGAGGAGAGGGATGAGAGAGGAGAGGAGAGGAGAGGAGAGGAGAGGAGAAGGAGAGGAGAGGAGAGGAGAGGAGAGGAGAGGAATGAGAGGAGGAGGAGGAGAGGAGAGGAGGAGGGAGGAGGAGAGAGGGAGAGAGAGGGAAGAGAAGAGAAGAGGAGAGGAGAGGAGAGAGGGAGAGAGAGGAGAGGAAGGAGAAGAGGAGAGGAGGAGAGAGAGGAGGAGGAGAGAGAGAGGAGGAGAGGAGAGAGAGAGAGAGGAGGAGGAAGAGAGAGGGAGGAGAGAGGGAGGAGAGAGGAGGAGAGGGAGGAGGAGAGGAGGAGAGGGAGAGAAGGAGAGGGAGGAGGAGGGAGAGGAGAGAGGAGAGAGGAGAGGAGAGGGAGAGAGGAGAGGAGAGGAGGAGGAGGAGAGGAGAGAGAGGAGGAAGGGAGGGAGGAGATAGGAGAGAGGAGAGAGGGAGGAGAGGAGAGGAGAGGAGGAGAGGAGAGAGGGATGAGAGGAGGAGAGGAGAGAGGAGAGAGAGGAGGAGAGAGGAGAGAGGGATGAGAGAGGAGAGGAGGGGGAGAGGAGGAGAGAGGGAGGGAGGAGAGGAGGAGGAGGAGGAGAGAGGAGAGAGGGATGAGAGGGAGGAGAGGGGGAGAGGGAGGAGAGGGGAGGGAGGGGAGGGGCTGGACGTGTTTCAGAGCTGATTTCAGATGAATTAATTCAAGGACAGAAAAAGAACAACAACAGAAACGAGGACGTAACAGGTGAACACACACATCGAGATAAATACAGAGAAACAGGGGGAGATGCTTTTAAATGAAAAGAGTGAAAGAGAGCGGACTGAGAGAGAGAGAGAAAAGAGATGGAATACGAGATGGAATAAAAAGTTAATATATTGATCATGTATAATAACAGATAAATCCCGAAAGATTAAAGAAAGGAATGAAAACAAAGGGGGGGGAGAGAAGGGAGGGAAAAGAGAACAAGAGATAAAACAAAGAGAAAGAAGGTGAAGAAAGAGATGAAGAGTCAAGAGACACATGAAAATGAAAGAGATAGAAAACGAGATAAAGTGGTTGAGTTGAACATGAGCATCCTTCACACAACACACACACACACACACACACACAGACACACACACACACACACACACACACACACACAGAAGATGAAGATGAAGAAGAGGAGGAGCACTCATCACTTGGTGGAGAGCTACTGCCATCTACTGGCTCAGGGGAGGACTAACGAGGAGACTGAGGCCAAAAGCACAAAATCTAAAAACTCAACAATCTGACTCAGAGAAAAGTGTCAGAAATTAAAAAGGATCTAATAATGTCCAGTAAATAAAAACATCCTCCTTCGTGTTCAGTTTTTTTTTTCATGAAGAACCAGAAGGAGACTTGTGTGGAATCGTATCGGATCCGGTATCGATCCCTGCCGTGAAATCCACTTCACTCCTGAGGTGCAGCAGAGGAGACGGCTTAAAGGAGGAGTTTAGACCTCCAGCCACCAGATGAGACGGAGGTGGAGGAGAGAAGAGTTTAAACTCTGTCAGAGGGAGGTGGAGGAGAGAAGTGGAGTCGACACTCCGGGCGAAGATCAGACGCGAGGACGAGGAGCGATTATTAAACGGCTAAATAGGTTTTAGCGACAAAAAGAGAAGAAGAAGCAGGAGTTCTGAGTCTGGTCTCTTTACATCAGAAGAGAAAAACCAGGATGTGAAACCAAACCTCCAGCAAAACTCCTCGAATTCAATCCGGCTGCACCGAATCTACTCAAACTCATGAATATACAGTCGGATTTAAGATATAAATTTCTCCTGATGTGAAATAAAATGTTTACCACCGAGTTTAGTGGAAATGTGTTGGGTTGTTTTTGTGACCGCCTGCTGAGAAACTGACAAACCAATGCACACAAGCATTAGAGGCATGAAAGGAGCAGTGGGGAGAACTCCACTGATACCGAGGAGACAAAACATCAAGGATCTTATTATTCAATAAACAAGATGCTGCACATTCACCATCGAACATGACACATACAACTACGACTTCATTCTGTAATTGGCCCCCGATGCTGCATCAGGAAACGTAAAGATGGACGTGAAAACTCCTCAGAGTTACTGAAAGGTGGATCTCGTTCATATCGTTCATATCGTTCATATCGTTCATATCGGACAGCGGCATGATTCTTGTTTTGACCATAAAATAATGCTTCTTTAATTCCTTGTTCTTCATTTCCTAGATACTCATTTAAAAGCACCATGAGGACATGTTTTTATTTATTTTGGCTATAAAGCTGTACAGGATTTAATTGCATGAAAAGAAAAGATGAATGAGTGAATATTAACGTATAATGAGTCAGAAAACTGAGTTTGTATTTTTAATCCTCTGTTTTTTTACTCTTTTCTCTGTGAAAGTACATATTTTGGGGCCATATTCTCGACTGATGCTATGAATAATACCAGTAATTGTTTTTTTTAGAAGAACACCATTAACATTAATATGTGGGGACGTCCTGTCACCATGGCGTTCCCTCTCATGTTAATTCCACCTGACTGTGGCCCCCGGGTGCAGCGCTGCAGGCGGAGACACCTCCACAGAGACAAGCGCCAAGAACACGACCACACAAAGGTCGGCGTGGAGCTGCAACCGGAATTTTATGTGGCCTGGAAACAATCCAGCCGCAGAGAGAGAGAGAGCGAACGAGACCAAAAACACAAAGAGACGCTGAGGGAGAGAGAGAACAGCAGAGTCATTTACATAAAACTGAAGACGTGAGCTCTGGAATTCATTCTCTCCAGTCAGACCTCAAACATCCCGTCTGAATAACAAGTGTAAGTGAGAGCGCAGATCATCCAGGAGACAGTTCTAATACACGGAGTGCTGTTTTCATATCTCTCGCTGAGAGCGAGGGAGAACAACTAATGGCAAAGTGGAGGAGAAGGTAAATCTGATGGAAATGACTCCACCTGCCACATGTGAGCATCCACGTTTACACCTCGCCTGCAAATCACTGCATCCAATCTGAGTGTGTTCGTATGGGGAGAGCTGTTTCTGCTGGGCTGTAATGTGTGTTGTTTACAGATGCTTCATTTGTGTGTGTGTGTGTGTGTGTGTGTGTGTGTGTGTGTCTGTGTGTGTGTAGGTGTGAGATACAAACCTTGACCGATTGAGCGGCCGTATGTTAATTACAACCGTGACCCTTAAAAAAAAAAACATCGATATGATTCCGTCCATCTCTCCGCCGCTCGTTATGGAGGAGAGATGGAAATCAAAAGTATTGATGAGAGCGAGGGAGGATGAGAGGAGAGGAAGAGAGGAGGAGGAGGAGGAAGAGGAGGCGTGGAAAGGAAAATAGGAAAGGAAATGGTGTAGGAGGAAAGGAAAGGAAAGGCACTTGAAGGGAGGAAGAGGAGAGGAAAGGTAAGGTAATGAACGGAAAGGATGCAGGAGGAATGGAAAGGAAAGGAAACCAATGGAAAGCGTGTAGGAGGAAAGGAAAGGGAAAGGCACTTGAAGGGAAGGAAAGAAGGAAAGGAGGGAGGAGGAGAGAGGACTGGAGGAGAGGAAAGGAAAGAAAGGTCGAATGAAATGACAAAGATGAAATGAGGAAAGAAAAGGACGAAGGTGTCGAGGAGAGGAACAGATTGTGTGATGAGAAGTTGAGTCGGGGAAAAGGAAGAAGAGAGAGGAGGTGAGGAAGAGGGAGGAAGAGAGGAGGACGAGGATGAAGGAGCAGCAGAGGGAGCGGCGTTGGTTTGGATATCGACCAGCATGCACTGGGCTGCTTACGGCTGCTTTGATGTCTGTAAAGCAGTGCGGCTCCTGGGGGGCAGAACGGCATGCTGGGAGCTGGAAACGCCTGATCTGATCCTCTGCCGCCCGGATAGCCGCTCTGATTCCTGCTTCATCTCTTCCTCCTGTGGTTCGGCTCTTCACCACTGGATAATTACCGTTCAGCTGACGGCGCTTTCTGAAGGACGACGCTGATGGATCTGGACTCAAACTCCCGGCGGACCATGTTGGGCTTCGATGATTAATATGTTACGGACTATAGGTCTGATTTCTGTGCATCCAGAGCACAAGACAAACCCGGAGCGAGAGAATGATCTCAATATTTAATCATCTCACGGCTGCAAAGTCTCAAACTGAAGCTCAAACAATAATAATAAAACACAGGAATATGTTTTATATCCCGTACGAACCTGCTGATTTTTCAAATTAAAAGCCTTAAATCAGTGATGCATATTTAAAGTAGCGGCTAGAAAACTTTTAATGTGAAAGTAACAGTGATGTCAGCGAAATAATTTGTAATTTGGAAACAAGCAGCAGATCGGTGAGTGTTATTATTGTTTATTCATCTGAGGGAATCGTACTGAATTCAAGGTTACGTTCGATTTTACGAAGTATTTCAGATGCTGCTGCTCAAGTGTGACACCTAGTGGCCGTCGGCACGAGGACAGTACGTGTCTGTTCCCCAAAATGTCTTGTTTCCAATAAAGTCCAAAGATCGTAGGCACCAACTCGGCCTCTGCGACATTTCTGTCTGCGCAGCAGCGATCCATGGATGAAGCCACGCGATCAAGGTCCCGCCCACACAATGCTCAGTCTCACCCGTCAATCATGGCGTCTCAGCCCGTTTTTTATACAATCAAATAACGAATTAAAACAAACTGATCAAAACGCCTGAACGTCAGTGTGATAACTACCTCAAATTTGATCTGCACTTCACAGTTTGGTCCATATCCCATCCACTAACATGGACTTGTATATTTATGAGTTATACTGCAGCCAGCCACCAGGGGGCATTTGAGATGCTTTGGCTCCAGTGTCAGTCTGTGGTTGTTCCTTATATAAAGTTTATTCCAGGAAGTTTTTCTTGACTTTAACAAGCAGAAAACTTAATATGATAATTCCCCTCATACGTATTATTATTATCATCCTGCCTGTTAGCCTCGAGCTAATGGATTAGCTCGAGGCTAACAGAACTCGTTGGGATCCGAACAGCTCGAGTGAACCGTTAAAAAGCTAAAGACCAGAACGAAATTCACACTGATGGATTTTCCAGCGCCGGGTTTCACAAACGTTTTCAGGGGGTTTGAGGTGAAGCAGCTAATTTCCTCGTTTGACGTCTGAACGTGTCGCAGAAAACACGTCCTGCCGACAACTCGGGGGGGGGGGGGGACGTTTGATTAGAAATTCATTAAAATGATGTTTAATAGAAAACATGGATTTCTGTGCAGAGTCTGGACGAGACAGGACCGACTCGATGTTTCTCTCCTGCATGATTTTGGGTGTTTTGAATTATCTTTTGAAACGTGACTTCACGGAGTGAGAGAGGGCCGGGTCAAAAGAGAGAGATTAAAAAAGGAAAAGACAGAAAAGGAAAGAGGAGACAGACGGAGACAGACGTCCGTCACACCTGACTGCGTCCCTGAGATCGTCCCTGGGAGACCCCTCCACTGCCAGCTGTCTGTTGCCCTGACGATGAAGTCATCTCTACACATCTGAACGTTTGATATTATATTTCTCTCGGTGTGTCTCTCTTAGTTGTGCTTCTGGTTCTGTGAGAAGCTTGTTGCTTAAAACTTGTTTTGAATAAATGCAGAGAATAAAAAGTTTCCCGATAAAAACTTCAGCGCTTTGGTACGACTCTGCAAACGAGTCGACTTTCTGCGTGTTGCCTTCGCTCGTCTTTACCTTCACCTGCTTATCTATAGGAAACACAAGAGGAAAAAACACAACCCCCCCCCCCACGCACACACACACACACACAACCTCCCCCTTATTTTCCCATCCTCTCTGCTGCCCCCCCCCCCCCCCCCCCCCCCCCCCCCCCCCCCCTGCCCTCCCGCCGGGCCAATCAGACGAGTGTTGTTGCGAGTCTGTTGTGTGTCTGTCTCCCACTGCTCGCAGATAGGCCGGCGTGCCGCAGACGCCGCCAAACACAGACACCTCACACTGAGGACGCCGACGCCGGCCCAGACAGCACATACAATGTGATCACATGACGTGTAGGACACTTATCTGACTGACGGACCGCTTCTCCTCTAGTTGGCTTTCCCGTGAACGTCGGTGCTCTTCAGGCACCGCGGCCCACACGGCGCAATTACAGCAGCCTCGGGGTTTCTGTGTACGTACATTTCCTGCGTCGGTCTCATAAACTTTCAGGGAAGGAGCCGCAGGTTTTTACGTGATGTGGACGCAAAGCGATGAGAAGGTCAAGGTCGAGGCGGCAGCGTGGAGTCGGTCGAAGGGGGGGGAAGTAAAACTCAAATATTCATGTGCAACAGCAGAGGCAGCGTGAAGGAGTGAGAGAGGAAAGTAAAGCAGTGAAACCAGAAACAAGCTGATTATCTTTTTAAACAGATAAAGTTTTGAGAGACGATGCTGAACATCTACGACGGGAAGAAAATTCAAACAGATATTATTTTTATATTTCTTTATATTTCTTTAGAATTAAAATAAGGCATGAATATATAAATATCCCTTTTTTATTTTGAGTATATTGGTTTTAAGTCAACTGTCGCAATCTTTTATTTTTAGGTTATTATGTCTTAGATGTCTTTAAACTTTATATTATCCCATGGTGCATTCTGTCGTAATTAAAGTCAATAACAATAAAAGAAAACATTTATATGATATAGACTTTTCTTTTGTTTCCTTTATTCTGTCTTTGCAGAATGAGCTTAATTAAATAGAAATAGTGGGAAACTGTTAAAATGGAGTTTAATGTATTATCCAGAGTTAATGAAAAAGATCACAATCACGAGAGTTTCACTCCAGACTTCAGGAGATGTTCAGGAGATGTTCAGGAGATGTTCATCACTTTGCTCCACCAGGAAAACAATGTGTTCTTCACTTCTGACAGCAGGTGTGAGCGGTTTTATTTCCCATTAAGGGACAGGTTCAGGTTCTACTCAAATCAAATCTACTCAACTCCGACAACACAACCCAGACCCCCCCCCCCCCCCGAGGAGACCAGACTTCCTCCACAGATCATATTCTGCTCTGCTCCCGGATTTGATTCATTTCTGCTCCAGCACTGATGTTTCCACCGCTTCTCCTCCTGGACGGGTGATTTCTCTTTCATTCTCTCTTCTCGTTTTCATTCTGCTCGGTTGTATTCAGCGGAGACTCAGCGGAGAGAGACTGAATGTCATCCTCCACACTGAGACTCTTCTTCTCCTCTCTTCACTTCCTCCATTAGGCAGCTCATCCATCGCCATGATTACATGCTGCTAATTAAGCAGCTAATCAGCTAATTACCCGGGAGCAGAGAGGAACGAGCGAGAGTGTGAGTGAGTGTGTGTGTGTGTGTGTGTGTGTGTGTGTGTGTGTGTGTGTGTGTGTGTGTGTGTGTGTGTGTGTGTGTGTGTGACAGCAGAGCATAATTCCTGATGTGTTTTTTATGGGTTTAATTTTATATTTCAGGATTTGAGTTGTTTTATGCTCGTTTGTGAACGTGTGTTTATTTCCTTAAAACTTAGGAATTAAAATATTTTTTACACGAGGGCGACTCAGGTCTGTGACCTTATATGTAAATGTTTCATGAACATGGAAAATACACAGACCACATGAACTCGCAGCTGAAACCTGAGCACCAGGGCGAGGCTGAGTGATTCAGGGGAAGCTGCACAACAAGTCCCTGAACGCACCGTGGAATATAGATACGCGTCGGGTCTGAGGCGTTCAGGTTCACTCCATGAGGGTGCAGGTCCGTGCAGGTTGACACCCAGAGTGTCCACAGCTGGTCTCAGTGCCAGAATTACAGATGTGGAGAAGGTAATGGATTATTTTTTACTTTGATGCATAGAGATGTTCCGTCAAACCAACAACTCGCTCCATGCAAAGTAGTTTTGCATTTAGAAATGTTTTGCCGAACTTCTACAGAATAAATGATCAAAAATAAATCGAAGGTCGAAGACATTGAAGACGTGGTGAGCTGAGATTCCCTGCACGGGCCGCTGCTCGTCAGACACAAACACAAACCACACGAAAGAACACAGAGATGGAGCAAGAGCGGGGGGGACAGCTCTGACATTTCATCAGTCAAATCATCACTAATTCTGAATATTAATGCAGGGCATCATATCTGAGTTTGGGACTATGAAGGACATAGTGTGATGTGAAGGACCTGTGATCCTTCCGGGTCACTTCCAAGAACACCCCCCCCCCCCCCCACACACACACACACACACACACACCACACACACACAAACACACACCAACACACACACACACACCACACACACACACACACACACACACACACACACCCCACACACCCACACACACCACACACACCACCTCACAGGCCTTTAATTCACGTATTGATCCTAAAATTTCCCGACCGTCCTCGCTGATAATCGTATAACAGCCGAATTCTGTCTGCAGGCTCCTGACCCGGCTCACGCCAGATAAGAGGGAGCTTCATTGATCCCCGGGGGGAAGTATGACGTTACAGCAGCAACGTAAAATGTAATAACGCAGTAAAAGAGAGAGAGAGTGAAATAATCTGAATCGAGTAAAACAATAAAAAATATATTAGAGGCAGCAGAGCCTCTTTATGGTGCTAATTAAACGAGCAGCCACGAGGAGAACAAATCCCCAGAGCTATTGACATTTCCCCATATTCGATATGACAGATATGACTGATTAGTTCACCGGGCAGCCTCATCAATAATCCGCCTGCCAATCAAACGTGACCTTTAGAAGTGAGATGATGAATTAACGTGGCCACGGGACGATCCGATACCAGACCTCCAATCCATCAAAGCGGCTGCAGCAAAAAGGAAGGAACGAGTTGTGGAGATTTTTGTTCAACTTGTTGTCGGGACAGATGTTTCCGCACTAAAATGAAATACCTGGTGCCCCGTGAGAGGGTTAATTAGCAGCTGGTTGTGTGAGATCCTGTTTGAACCACACAGAAGTTACTTCATTAGGTGATTTAACTACAGACATTAGTGGAGGGATGACAGGAACCTGGTCGATGTCTTAATCGTTGAGGTACAGGGCTGCTGCTCAGATACATCAGTCACTAGTGAGAGCTGCAAGATGCAGAAACCGACATTCAAAGATCTCAGATTATAATAAGGTGAAAGGGAAATGGCAATTCAGTCTGATTGTCAAACTACTGAAACAATCACACAGCATCATCAACAAACAGAAGGAGGAGGAAGAGGAGGAGGAAGAGGAGGAGGAAGAGGAGGAGGAAGAGGAGGAAGTAGTCATGGTAGAAAAATAGTTTCATTAAATGAACTTTTGGGGAAGAGGAGCAGAAAGTGTTGGTACCTCGATCTTCCTCCAGATGTTGGGGTCTTTGTCCTGAGTCTGAATGTTGTCCAGCAGCTCTTGCACCAGGGACACACCTCCACGTCCGTCCATTAAAGACGCTGTCAGCTGCAGAGGGCGCTCCGCAGAGCCCCGCCCCTCCGCAGAGCCCCGCCCTTCGTCCTCTTCAGACTGAAGGTCGCTTAGCGGTCCGGACTCTATGCTTTCGCCCACAGAGGGCGCTATATCACTGGAGGAGGTGGGGCTAAAGCGGCAGACCAGGTGTCGTCTGTAAGGAAGCTGAGGGACGGAGGACAAGAGGACATCATGGGATCAACAAGCGTGTTTCAACATGGAGACAAAAACATGCAGAGATAAGATCTGTCACGTACCAGCGGCGGCAGAGGAGAGGGATTGTCGTCCCCGCTCTCGCCCACGCTGCTCACATTTGTCCCCGGTGTCCCAGTCTGTGTTGAGCTCCGTCAGGTCCCAGTCGTCGACGTCCTGCAGCGCCTCCGGGTCGGAGTCGCCAGGTCGCTGCAGGAGCAAGTTCAAAGTTTCAACAAAAGAATTTCATGATCGTTGAATCAGGTCCCTGACGTTTTATAGTTTCATGACCCGAAGCAGATATAAATTAATCTGAACTCACCAGCGGGATGGACTGAGCCAGACTTTCCAGTTTCATAGTGAGAATCTCCGTCTTTCGGAGCTGAGCGGGGAGAGCCAGAAACTCTTCTGACCCATACCAGTGCTCCCGCTCTGGACTGGCTCTGGGTGAAACCAGCGCCCCCTGGTGGAGGAGAACAGACGGTAAACACAGTGCATGAGTGATGATCACAGTGATTTGGGTTAACACAGATTATATCACATTTCCCCTTTGCACCTTGACATTTACAGTTTTTTTCTGTCCCTCAACATTAATGTGCATTATGTTGATAAGTTAAGTCCAAACTTCACGTGTAGTTTTTGATTAATTTTAACATTTTAGCAAAAGTAAATTCTACCAAATCTGATGTGGAAACTTTTCCTTCTGTGAAATCAGATTAATCCCTCCGACTAGAATAAACCTTTAAAAACAAACTCAACTCTCCAAATTCTCCTCGACAAAATAAGTGAAGCTTCACCTTCTGTTCCTGGCGCTTCACGATCCAGACCGCCGTCTTGCCGGGAGGTGGTCGGGGGTCCGACTCCTCTCTTGATTCAGAGAGGATCTGCTCCCTCATGGGTGAGGGCAACGAGGAGTCAGAGTCCCCCTCGCTGTGTGCATGTGTCTCCTTCTGCGTCCTTTCCATTTGGTTTGATATTTCATCCTGAGACACAGGCTCCAGTGGAGGCAGGGGGGCGTTGAGGTTCGGTCCGGCCACAGATGAGCTCGTCTGGTCGGTCAGCGGTCTCTGCATGCGCCCCTCGAAACGTCCACCGTGTCTGGAGCTCACGTGGTTTCTCTGCAGGTTTCGCCCGTTCATGACCTGGTTTACAAAGCAGAAGGGAAATCAAGACGGCAGATTATTAAAACTTCTGTTCTGCACAAATGACTAAAACACGTTTCCTCTGGAGAATTCTTCAGTCTCATGCAATCATTTTCTGTATTGAATTTCAAAAAGATCCTGGAACTGGTGATTCTAGTTTCCACACCCGACGACTTCATGTTTATATAAATATCTTAAAGAGTGTCTTCAACATGTTTGTGATTCAGCCAGTAAATAACTTGTTACTATCTTTAAAGTCTTAATTAGAAGAGACAAACCTGCAGGCTCTCGTAGGACAGTGAAACATTTTCTGGATAAACCGAGTCCAGTTCCAACCAGAACTTGGAGCGGTCTGGAGGATCCATGAGAGAGGGGGTGCTTCGGCTCAGCTCGGCCTGGAACTGGAGGCCAGAGAGCGGGCTGACCTTCCCAGAACCTCCCCTTGTGTTCTCGCCCCTGGTTCTTCCGTCTGAGTACAGGGCCGCTCTCTTGGGGAGTGATGGCTGAGTGGGTGACACCTCCGTGCTGTGGCTCACGCCCTGCAGGGGGCGCTTGGTACCTTCACTGTGGCTGGGCGTGCCACACTGAATTATGGGTAATAATGACGGAGAATGGTTGTGGTTTATGAAGTCACCAGGCGTGGTGAGTTCAGGTAAACTGTTACAGAGTTCTGGGTTTGAGGGGCAGGGTCCTTCGCTCTCCACTGACCCCAGTTCTGGGAGGGGGCTCTGGGCCCGATGGAGCTCCTGGTCCTGGGAGGGGTCCTGGTCGTCCGGTTCTGCTCCCTGCGCCTCGGGCTCGTCACCCGGGCTGTAGTCGCTCAGCTCAAAGGCGGTGATACCACAGTCTAAAGAGAAGTAGTCCTGGCTGCAGCGAATGGTCAGCTGACCGCAGTCGTCCACCTCGGTCAGCGCATCCAGACGAGTCTGGAGAGGAAGGAGTCCAAACGGTAATATCTGTTATCGTTCGTTGTTGGAGTCGAAATAAATCATTGGATCAATATATAAAATCAAAATCAAGACACAGGATAAATCTTTGAGACCTGCAATTTATCTAATTTGTTTTGGGGAAACTTCAAATTCAGTTTTAAGTAGATTCTGTCAGTGGCTGCATCTTCTGTGAACTTACAGGTAGTTCAGGAATCATCTTGAAGAACAGTGAGCACATATAGACTATCTATGTGTGTGTGTGTGTGTGTGTGTGTGGTGTGTGTGTCTGTTGTGTGTGTTACCTGATGCTGGTCCTGGCTGAAGGCCTGCAGGATGTCCGTCTGACGGGTGTAGTTTCCGTTGGAGTCCTGCAGACCCTGGAGGAGACGCTCCTTCAGGACGAGGACGGACACTCTGAGCTGGTGCCACAGCAGCTGCACCGTCCTGCACCACGAGACATGACGACACCAGCTTTTAATGACAGCTCCTTCATTCCAGATATTAATAAACTGCACAGTGACTGCAGCTGACTGAGCTCCAGAAGAGTCCGACAGAAGAGAAACTTTTACTTTAGAATTAGTTGCTTTACGTGCGAGAAAATAAGGAACAAAACAATAAAGAACAAGTCGTTAGTTTGTTTTTCTAAACCCAAGAGAAGAACTGAACAGAGAAACAGAAGACAAAGCTGAGCTGGAACATCTGAACTCATCAGCAGTGAGAAGTCTCAGCTCACCTGATGTCCACGATGATGTTGACGGAGTAAGACAGAAGCTTCAGGGAGAACTCCGTCTCCAGCAGAGCGTGAATCTGCTCCACATGGTCTGAGATGTCCTCACAGATGTCCTACACACACACACACACACACACACACACACACACACACACACACACACACACACACACACACAGTCATGAGTGTATAATAAAAGCTGCTGGAGGACAGAAACATCTGATACAGTAAAAGCAGAACTGAGGAGGATGAGTCAGGTTCACGTGGGACCAGTTCCAGGTCCTGTCTCTCTGTGACGGCTCCAATCAACTGACCGACATCACCGAACTGGATCCAGACAGACCGACTCCGACACCGAGACCAGCAGTTCTCAGGGGCCACTTTATTAGGTACAACTGTACAAGTTACTGTCATAAGATTATAGTTTGTGTGTATGATAAGATGTTCCTATTGTTTTGTTATATCTGTTTACTACATAGAGATAAACTAATCTCATTAAAGGAATAGTTCAACGTTTTGGGTGGAAAAGGATTTTGAGCACAATTGCACAATATGCAATTTTGTGCCACTAGGGGTCACTCAATCAAAACAATGACTAAAGACAGTTTGGTGCAGCAGTGAGGGATTGTGGGAGTTGTAGTCTTCATGCAGTCACCTCCTCCTCTACAGAGCTGCTGATTCAATCCAGTAAAAACACTGAGGTTCGGCTGAAAACCTCTGATTGGCCGAGAGTCGAGCTGCTGTTTGCTCCGACGACTAAAATCCTTCATCTGCTTCAAATAAAGAGTTCAAAACCACTAAGATCCAAAAAGTCTAACGTAAAAATGGGATAAAGTCACTTTTCACTCATCAGCCACCACGACACTGACGCGTGCACAAAGAGGATGTGACGCCACCAACTGGCGACTACATGAAACGCAGCGTTACCTTGATGGAAAGTACAGATTTCTGAAGGTTTGAAAGTATAACGTAAGAACACAGCACAGGTCTGATGGAAGTTTGAGCCTTGAAGTGGAATCATGTTCTGAATATTGACATTTACTCACATTTCATATCTCAGCTGCTTCAGAACCTTCAAACTCAAAATGTTTAGGAAGGTTTTGGTGCAAGAAAAGGAAAATACAAAGCTCCTTAACGAAACAGTCATTTAAAACGATTAAAGAGATTAATAGAAAAGTAGAAAACTAATAATGAGCAAAACATTAATAAGTCTTTAATTCATTCATTTGTGTCCCTCACGTGTTGTTCCTTTGCAGATTAGCTGAACTCATTCGAGCTGAAATTAGACGACCTTTAAAAAGAGGTCGACTTGGCTCTGAACCCTCGACAGATACTTTACACCCCCCCCCCGCTCGCTGCGTCACCGTGTTGCTCCATGGTGACCTGCCCGCACAACACAACACCTCCCGCCGCTCTGCAGCCAGACGCCGCCCGGCATGTGAGAATGTAGGTCACACACGCTGCTAGCTTGGCTAACAGTGCGACCTGCTGAGCACCGTTCCAAAGCTAATTCGTCGCCACTGTAAGAGGCGGGTGCAGAACATGGCGCCCGCAGGTGATCGACGTGGGGGGGGGGGGGGTGCTCAGGTTCACGCAGCACAGAGCTCATCGTGGCTGCGTTCTGGTCCCTGCCGACCCCGTGGGGGGGCCGACTCTGGGCCGTGCGTTCCTCACTGATTCACTGAAAGTTACAGAGCACAGACCTGAGAACCAGCAGCTCCTCATTCATCAGGTCTGGAAAGAAAGCCTGGACGCTGTGGAACCGAAACCTGTGAGTTCACTGTGTGTGTACCGCAGCAGCAGCAGCAGCAGCTAAGGTCCTGTACCTGATGGAACATCTGGAGTCTACGTCCGGTTGTATTTACAGTCTGTGGGTAAACATCTGATTTCATCTGTCGTGTTCATTTCACCTCAGTTCACACTTCACACACTGAAACATCCACAATCCACAAAAACATACTGATCCTCTTTATCTACACAAAATGAACTTGAGTTCAGTTAACACACACACACACACACACACACACACACACACACAGTTTCATCATCAAAGCACTGTCATGTGATCCTGAAACAGTGAAAATGTCATCGTTGTCTTTCAGACGCTTCAATAATTCACACACAGCTTTCAAATGCTAATACAGACACACACACACACGTACACACACGTACACACACACACACACACACACACACACACACACACACACACACACACAGAGGCCCCATCTGATTGAATTAACACCAAGTGCGTCGTTTCCATCTAAAGTCATTTGTTAGAAGATCTTCAGTCCAGTCAGACTGTTGGGAGCTAATGAGACCCCGCTGTGTGTGTGTGTGTGTGTGTGTGTGTGTGTGTGTGTGTGTGTGTGTGTGTGTGTGTGTGTGTGTGTGTGTGTGTGTGTGTGTGTGTGTGCGTGTGTGCGTGTGTGTGTGTGTGTACGTGTGTGTGTGTACGCATGTATATTTTTCTGAATAACTTTTTTGTCCCAGTGACTTTAGTGAACAAAGAAATTGCTAATTTGTCTCTTTCTTAATTTACTAAATTGCAAATAAATAAACGAACAATAAACGTATAAATGACATAAATATTTGTGTTTATATTAGTAATATATTTTACATTGAGTTGGAGAACATCTCTAAACTTGTATCCAGATGCTCCTGTGTGTGATTTACACTAATTCATTTATACTTGCTATGACACACACTTCATATTTTGATGAAACACACACACACATGTTCTTTACGCAGCCCGGTCACGTAGAGTGAAGACATGAGCTGTCAATCACAGACTCCAAACATCCAGCAGGGTTTCTAATTGCCTGAAATCTATCTGAAGCAAGTCGACTCGCGCTTCAGCTCCAATCGCATCTCGCCCTCATCACCGCCGACATCAAGGGCTTCAGCGCGGCCGCGTGCAAACCTCCCGCGACAGCTCGGCCTCATCCGCACCCATTCCATCCAATAACCTTCAACTCCTCCTCTCCGGCCCATCAGCGCAGCGTGTTCTACCTTGGAGATCAAATACCCTCGTGCTCCTTCTCCCCCTGGAGGATTCAAATTAAGCGGCTTCAAAGACGACCCAGACCCGCGGCTGCGATACAAAGACTTGGTACGGTCGCCTTTTCTCTTTTCAAAGTTGCAGCTTCTCGTGTGTCGGGTCGCCGTCTCCGTGCCGGCGTGTGTTCTGAACGTGCTCATCTGCTGCCGGACATTCAAACAACTTGAACCTGAGCCTCGCGGCGCTCACACATCTGGAGCAGGGCGACGCAAATCCATCAGAGTCGGATCCATCAGCTGCAACGCGTCCGACGGGAAAAGACTTAATCTCTGATCTTTACTTTGTTTAGAACATTTCTCTGAATGAAAACATTACGTCAAACACGCTGAGCCTCAGACTCCAAATCGCAAAATGGAGGGGAATCCTCCGGGAGAAGAAGCTGAAGGTGTCGAGGCCTCTTCTTCTGTTCACATGTCTGTCACAACATCTGGAACTTTGTGTGTGTATCAGACTAAAATGAAACTATTGGAAGATCTAAAGCTGGTTTTATGTCCTTGAAACACATTTTAACCTTTTGTGGGATTCATTGAATTCATCCATAAATCAAGAATCTGCTTTTTCAAAGAGATCAAAGTGCATCCTGTTGAAAAGCTGCTTCCTTGTGACTACAGCTTCAGAAATAACTTTAAGACTCTTCAAATCAATTCATTTGGCATTGAATATCGTTTTGGCTGCACCCCCCACAAACACCAGGTTCATGCTGAAGTTAAACTGCATCAATAAAGCACTGATTCATCAACAGGGACATTTCATTGATCTAATTTAGTCTCGAAAAAAACTTGAGACGCAGAAGAAAGAAAACAGAGCGAAACTACATTCAGAAGCTTCATCCAACTTTTAGGTTTCATTTAGGAGAAAGTTCGACGAGGTCCAGAGCAGCAGAACCAGAGCAGGTCCGAGGCCGGAGAACAGAACCGAACAGAACCAGAGATCTCTTACCTTTTCACACAGGTTTTTTTGATCCTGTCTTTTTTTCAAAGTTCCAAATGAACAGATCTGAAAGAGCTGAAAACGAAATGTTCCTCAAACTGAGAAAAGAAAAGTCCGAAAGTTTGTCTGGAGGTTAAATGTGTGATTCCTCTGTCGAGAGAAACAACCGACTGACTGCTGCTCCTCATGTGGCAGCGACTGACATGCTGTGTGTGTGTGTGTGTGTGTGTGTGTGTGTGTGTGTGTGTGTGTGTGTGTGTGTGTGTGTGTGTGTGTGTGTGTGTGTGTGTGTGTGTGTTGACCTGCTTCTTGCAGGAGGGGTGTTGATGTTGGGGAGAGGAGGGGTGACAACAGTTGGGGAGGCTATTTTAGGACCAACCTCACCAACCCCCTCCTCTCTCACACACACACAGACACACACACACACACACACACACACACACACACATGCACACACACAGTGTAGCTGTATATTCAGGTTGTCACTCTGTCCACTTAAAACACACAAACCAATCTGTTGTACTTTCCCTGTCACCCTCCACACTTGTCTCTCTGTCTTCACTGTCAGAGAGAGACACACACACGCGCACACGCACACGCACACGCACACACACACACGCACGCGCACGCACACGCACACGCACACGCACACGCACACGCACACACACACGTCTGCAGTGCAACAGCTGCCAGTTGTGAGAGCAGCAAAGGAGAGAGGGAGGGAGAGAAGTGAAGGTTAAGGCTATTTCCTGGAAGAGAAAAGGTGTTTCATCATGAATATAATAAGATATATAATAAGATATTCTGATTGTAAAACCAGGAAACTGACAAACTTTAAACAGCGAGTCCTTCGCGCTGAACAGCAGAGCCCGTTGTTGTGTCTCGTATGTCTGATCTGTGCCCTCTGTGGTTACAGCCGGTTTTCATGGCTTCAAAAACAAACTGCAGGTCAGATTTCATGAGCCTCAAATTTAAATATTGAAGTTCAGTTCTCAGTTTTGACAGCTGTGATACTGAGTCTCTGTCTGTGATCGTGACGACCTTCGCTTCCTGACCACGAATCACAAATCCTGAAAATCACCTCCTTCCTTCCTGAGTTGAAAAGGTCGACTGAACCAGAGTGACTCCTGCTTCCTTCTGTCTTCGCCTCCTTCCTTTCCTTTCATATTAATATCTATCGCTCGGATGCTCTCCCAGGATTCCTGGCGCAGCGGCAACAGTGACATCAGGAAAATATCAGGACAGCCGGACGCTGCAGCTCCTGGACGTGTTCAAATAAAACTTCGTGGGACACACAGATCACGTTATGTAAAAACCTGAGTGCATGTCGACGTACAGGGTTTAAATTCTGAGCACAAGAGGAGTAGAGAGAGCTAATGCTAAAGTAAGCCTGTGAGATCAGGGGGGGGGGACTTAAACTGAGTCACTCACAAAAAGAACAAGAGGATAACACAAAGTTTGATTGACAGATGAAACCACAACAGGATCTAAAATGAAGTGTTTTAATGCTTAAATACTAAAATATACAGATTGTGGTGCAAATCAAGTAAATGGATGTTTTTTCTTATTAATACAAATTCTTGATTATTTTCCTTATTATGTTTTGTTCTTGTAAAAATCTCCGTCTGCGACATTAAGGAGTCGGTGTGTGAATCACTAACATTACTGCTGCATGTCTGTCTGCTGAACACATGGTGCGTGTGTGTGTGTGTGTGTGTGTGTGTGTGTGTGTGTGTGGTGTGGTGTGTGGTGTGGTGTGTGTGTGTGTGTGTGTGTGTGTGTGTGTGTGTGTGTGTGTGTGTGTGTTGCAGCCTCTCCCTCTCTGAGCGACCCAGGACATTCTCCATGCAGCTGTTACACATGCCGCCTGCAGCCGAATGCTAAGAATGGCTGCAAGGCTGACATTACAACACACACACACACACACACACGTGCACACACACACACACACACGTGGTTGCATCACTATAATCATGTCCTACAGTTGCTCTGTGGCAAGGTCAGGTTATAGAAAGATGCCCTGCAGGCAAACGCATTATAAATATGACGGAGAGACGCAGCGAGAGCGAGAGAATAGCAGAAAGAAACAAAGCGAGAAGAGAGCAGCGAGGAGCGAAGAGAGAAAGAGCGATCACCGGAGGCGTGAATCCAAATTTCAAACATCAGTCCGCTCCCGTCCGCCCGACGCCACGCCCGCCATCAGGTCAAATTAAACACAGGCCCAGTCCAACCCGAATGCTCGCGGGTCGAGGTAACGTCCAATCAGACGTCTCGGTGTCGTGAATCCAGGTTCACTGGGCCCGGAGGAGCTCGTGATCCAAAACGCAGACTTCAGCGGCTGATGAACAAAATAAACTGTAACCATAGCAACGGATGGATCCAGGTCAAACGGGTGCCTGACCTTTAACAACTAAATTCATTTCACTACAGATTTCACGTGTTCAGGAACAAGTCCATTCCTCCTCCAGTCAAAGACTAAGATGAAGATGGTGAATCTCCTCCAGACGTTTGAATCTCCTCCGCACTGGATCGATGAGAAGCTGGAAACCAGCAGCGGACGTTCAGGACACATCATCTGTTTAATCTTTGATCCCAACTCAGCCTCAACTCAATCATCACCATGAGAACAGTGAACTCATGTCTGTGTGTTAAATACAGAGCTGGAGGTAGGACGTGGTTAGCTTAGCTTAGCATAAAGACTGGAAGCAGGGGGAACAGTTAGCCTGGGTCTGTACCGAGAGACAACAAAGCTGTGCTCACCAACCAGACCTGGCAACATCTTTATATGAAATTTAATTAAATTAAATAAATGAATGACAACAGGTAATTATTGAGCTTTAAAAGTGTTTGTAAATGTATTTCTTCCTCTTTTCAAGGAACGAATCAGTGACCAGTATTTTCCAAGGGGAAGATGCAGAATGTGAACGTGTGTTTTTATATATTATAAATGTTGTTACTTACAAATTTTAAATATTTATGATTCAAATATCAATTTATGATACAATTCTTTATCTAGAAAACAATTCTCACTATTTAAACTGAACAGATGCGTCTCAGTGATGTTTGCTTCCTCACAGGGTTGTAATACAGAATATCCACCGCAAGATGGCGCCGTCGACCAGGGAGAGACTCAGTGTTCACGGATCAGCTCTTATTGGCTCAGAGGAATTATTCAAACATGTTAAACACACAAGTTACAAGATGGAGAAAAGACAAACTGAACAATGAGATTGAACACAGTCACAATCAGAGAGGAACTCACGATGACTCCTGAGGTTTGGTTTCATATAAAAACACGTTCACGTGATTTATCTGCTTTTCTGCCTGGTTTGAATTATTTAAAAAGAAAAACTGTGTCTTTTATTTATTTGGTGAAGTTCAGTTTATCAGGAGAATTTGTTTCCTGGCTCTGGTGACGAATCAGGAAACAGGAGAAGCTGATAAAAGAAATGGACACAAGGACACACACACACACATCAGGACACACACACATCAGGACACACACACAACACACACACACACACACATCAGGACCACACACACACACACACACACACATCAGGACACACACATCAGGACACACACACACATCAGGACACACACACACACACACACACACACACAGTGTCTGGAAGTTGCTAGACGACTGCTGCTGCATGTTTAATTCAGAGAGCGCACATCCACGTGACAGACAAGAGAGTTGAGATGAGGAAACAGAGGAGAGGAGAGGAAGAGGAGGGGAAGAGGAGAGGAAGAGGAGAGGAGAGGAAGAGGAAGGGAAGAGGAGGGGAAGATGAAGAGGAGGGGAAGACTAAGAGGAAGAGGAGGGGAAGAGGAGGGGAAGATGAAGAGGAGGGGAAGACTAAGAGGAAGAGGAGGGGAAGGAGAGGAAGATGAAGAGGAGGGGAAGAGGAGGGGAAGATGAAGAGGAGGGGAAGACTAAGAGGAAGAGGAGGGGAAGAGGAGAGGAAGATGAAGAGGAGGGGAAGAGGAGGGGAAGATGAAGAGGAGGGGAAGACTAAGAGGAAGAGGAGGGGAAGATGAAGAGGAGGGGAAGACTAAGAGGAAGAGGAGGGGAAGATGAAGAGGAGGGGAAGACTAAGAGGAAGAGGAGGGGAAGAGGAGAGGAAGAGGGTGAGGAAAGGAGAGGAGAGGAGAGGAAAGGAGAGCAGACAAGGAGAGGAAGAGGAGGGGAAGATGAGAGGAAGAGGGAGAGGAGAGGAGAGAGGAGAGGAGAGAGGAGAGAGGAGAGAGGAGAGAGGAGAGAGGAGAGGAGGAGAGGAGGAGAGGAAAGGAGAGCAGACCAGGAGAGGAAGAGGAAGAGGAGGGGAAGATGAGAGGAAGAGGGTGAGGAAAGGAGAGGAGAGGGGAGAGGAGGAGAGGAGGAGAGAAGGAGAGGAGGAGAGAGGAGAGGAGGAGAGGAGGAGAGGAGGAGAGGAGGAGGAGGGGAGAGGAGGAGAGGAGGAGAGGAGGAGAGGAGGAGAAGGAGAGAGGAGGAGAGAGGAGGGAGGAGAGGAGGAGAGGAGGAGAGGAGGAGAGGGGAGGGGAGGAGAGAGGAGAGGAGGAGAGGAGGAGAGGAGGAGAGGAGGAGGAGAGGAGGAGGAGAGAGGAGAGGAGGAGATGAGGAGTAGAGGAGAGGAGGAGAGGAGGAGAGGGAGAGGAGGAGAGGAGGAGAGGGTGAGGAAAGGAGAGGAGAGGAGGAGAGGAGGAGAGGGTGAGGAAAGGAGAGGAGATGAGGAGAGGAGGAGAGGAGGAGAGAGGAGATGAGGACAGAAACCCTGTGAGCATCCGTGTGATGAACAAACATCTAAACCATCTGAGTCACCGAAGTTAAAAATACACACTCATCAATAAAAGATCCAACATGTGAAGTGAACCTTGAATGAAACAGTGAATAAGTGAATAATCAGGAAGTGATGATCAGACCCTGACGAGCATCAGGGGCCTTTTGAGGCTCAGTGTCTGAAACTGTCTAAACTCAACAGCACAGAATCTGCAACATGTGAATAAACATATGAATAAATGTTCACGTGTCCAAACTGTCATTTGTCCCTCTTCACATCGTCATGAATAAAGTCAATAAAGTCGTTGGAGTGTTTCTCCTCCAAGAGTTTAAAAAGAGACTCACGAGATTTAAATTCTTCACAGACGCAAGTAAATTAATCACGAAGAGCCGAGAACTCAAAATGTCTTTTTTGTGTTGTGATAAAAATCCCCTGCGATGAAGAGGAGGAGTCTGACGCGTGACGACGACGACGATGATGAAGATAGAGTTGACCCGCCCACTGACCGGAGTTACATAAATCAACCGGTGGTCAACCGAGTAAGTCAAGTCATTACATAACACCGAGGCCGGGGAGAGAAGAGGGGCATTGTGGGAAATTTACTGCCTGAGTTGATTCAACTGAAGCTCCAGTGTCTTCATGACACGAGGCGGCTGAACATGTCTGCATGTTCACGAGTGTTCCCACAGTGACACACAGAGAACAAGCCACTTCTCTATCATCCATCATCCATCATCCATCATCCATCATCCTCCATCCATCATCCTCCATCCCTCATCCCTCATCCCTCATCCCTCCATCCATCCCTCATCCCTCATCCATCATCCATCATCCCTCCATCCATCATCCATCATCCATCATCCCTCCATCATCCATCATCCCTCATCCATCATCCCACATTGGGCCCACACACCACATGATGGCACTTGGCTGCTCTGCTCCTGTTTTGCCAGATCTGGGCCACGAGTAAACCATAGAAAAACCACATGTGGCCCAAATTAGTTTGGTGCTATTTGGACCATATCCATCATTTAGCACATGGGCCACTTCAGTTTCACATCCAGATTTCACCTGGAGGCTCAGGAGAAGAACAGAAGGGCTGCGTCATTCCCTGAAGTGAACACCTCAGGGTATTTTATCTGGAATCCTTTGAGGGAAGTTGGAGCCAAAGATGTTTTAGTTCAGATAATAAGTCAAGTCCAAGTCAATATCAATATCTATGAGTGGACCCTTCGCTGCAAAGTTCACACACACAGCGAAACTAAAACACGAATGAAATCAAGGTAGCTTCAGGTAAAAGGTTCCGTTTCTATCTTCTGAATCCAAGTCACGGTCTCTGACCTGGTTCCTCTCGACAGCGTCTTAGTGCAGAGACAGTTTGAAAAGACAAGTGAGCCTTCGTGTGTCCGTGTCTTTACCTTGAGCTGCACCAGGTGGACGTCCACGTGTCTGTTGTCCCCGTCCTGTCCCGCAGAGTGAGTCAGCTGTGTCACCCTGTCGCTGGTCGTTCTCAGCCACGTCTCGATCTCCGGCAGGTGGAGGACCACCTTCCAGTCGGCTCCGGTGTGGAGGGGCGGAGGTTTCTTTGACCTGCAACCACACACACTGTGCATCAAGATAAACACACTGACGACAACCTGCTCAGCATCACACAGCCTCACACAGCGGACGTGTGTCTCCTTCTCAGATTGTTTCATCTGATTCCTGTTCAGAGGCAGAAACAAGTCAAACTACGGAGCAGCAAATGTAAATTATGAGGAACATGTGAGGAACATGTGAGGAACATGTGAGGAACATGTGAGGAACATGTCTGAAAGCAGCTTAATACAAACTAAAACAAAGAATAATCACTCAGAAGCGTTACCTCTTGGAGAGGTCTCCACTCAGACGAGGTCCGTGGCTGGGGCCGGGGCCCAGCGAGGAGGCCCCGTCCCGGGACTGGTGCTCCAGAGCCTGGCTGAGATGGGCAGTGGGGGAGGTGGAGCTGCGGGGGTCCATGGTCGGGGTGACGGGTGTGACGGAGGTGACCATGGGGGACAGAGGCTCGGGGGCCACGGGCGAGAGAGCTAAGATGCTCATGGTGTGAGAGAGACGGTCGGGATTCCTACTGCGGGCGAACGAACGTTACTGTGAACTGGAGAGAGAGGAAAAACAAGAGAGACACAGGTGGAGGTGACAAATAGATTCAGAGAAGGAAGGAAAACAAGAGTGATGGGAGGATGAGAGGAAAGGAGGTCAAAGAGGGAAGGAAGGAAGCAAGGACAGATGGAAGGAATACACAGGGATATATATCTGATTGGCCAATAAGAGCCTGAGGAAGCAGCAGAGTATGAAACTGAATGATACGAGGCATTGTGTCCTCAAAAGTATAGAAGTACCAACACACACGCTTTATAAACAGTCCATTATCTGGAGGAAAGAGGAGCTGGAAACCAGCGGGATGGAGGAGACACACAGTGACAGACACACAGAGACACACACACACACACACACAGAGACACACACACACACTGAGACACACACACACACACAGACACACACAGAGACACACATACAGAGACACCCACACACACACTGCCGCTACAGTAGAGAATAATCCCAGGTTTAAAATGATGCAGACGCGTCTTCATGAGGCAGAAGAACAAACACGTGGTCGGACGACAACAAACTCGTCCTCTTTTCTCTCTTTCTTCCATTCACCAGTTTGTTTTCTCTCCCTCTCTCCTCTCTCCCTCTCTCTCTCTCTCTCCTCTCTCCCTCTCTCCCTCTCTCCCCCTCTCCCCCTCTCCCCCTCTCCCTTTCTCCCTCCACTGTGTCGTCCTCTCTCTTCTCGTTCTCTAACACATTCAGGCTGTCACAGCATGGCACTGGGCACACACACACACACACACACACACACACACACACACACACACACACACACACACACACACACACACACACACACACACACACACACACACACACACACACACACACACACACACACACACACACACACACACACACACACACACACACACACACACACACACACACACACACACACACACACACACACGTCATCTCAGCTGTGGCTTCATCTCCTCTCGAGTTCTGCCCGAACGCAGCGAACAGACAAATAAAATGATTGTATTTGTTCAGGTTCGGTGATGTTAACACTGATTTATAAAACTAAACATCAACCACTCGGGAAAATAACACAGACATTCCTCTGGTTCATTTTCCAGAATTAAAAAGTTAAAAATCTAAATCCAAACTATAACAATGCTCCGTAAAGTCACTTTAAATCCAACAAGCTGGATGAATCACTCAGAGATACCAGTCGTCTACATGAGCCTGATTTATTCAATCAACATCCAGGAAATATTTAAAAGAAATCCTGGATCTGCCCCTCGATCCAAAGTGTGATGAGTTCCCTCCTGACTCATGAGTGGAAATCTGTGGAGTTACAAACCAACAAACACAGGACAGAGGGGGAAAGGTGGAGGGAACAAAGATGTAATATTCCCACATTGATCATTCTGGTAAAACACACACACACACCCACACAGACCCACACACACAGATCCAGTAACCAGCAGCGTGATGCACTGCAGGCGACGCAGCCTCTGCATCGATCAGCAGCAGAGGAACGTGTGAGTGATGAACTCCGTGTGACTCACAGGAACCACCCGGAACATCGGGCTGTGACTGAACCGTCGCCGCTTCGCCTCCTGAAACGTGACGTGACGACGCACCGGACACGTGGCGTCTGTTTCACCGTCACCGGCAGACTTGATGTATATGTTCCTGTCGTACACATGTTATCGTGTCGTGAGCTCTTCCTTTGCTCCGAGACTCCAGGCTGTAGTTTCCTCTTTCACTGAATTGACGTTTGCTTCTGTATTTTTAATACATTAATACATTCTTTGTCACTAACTATAAAAACTACAGCTGCTGCATAAGTGGAGGACGCTGTCAAAACAGTATAAGAATAAATAAATACAATATGAAATTGTCTAATAAAGTTTACAAGTAAATTAATAATTAAAATGTCTCAAGTGCTACATAAATATTAAAAAATTCAAGTCTGATATAAATCTGTGAGTAACTTCAATAAAAGATCATTCCTCATGCACGATAGAAAAAGCACTTCTGTGTCTGTTGAGTGGATAGTCAGTGGGCGGACGATGTACATCATCAAGCGTCACCGAAATGAATCATCATCCATGACCCCAGAGAGGGAAAGCGACTCGGGAGCAGGGAGAGGGGAGGGAGGAGGGGAGGAGAAGAGTGGAAAGAGCAGAGCGAGCGAGGAGCAGTAGACGGGAGAGGAGGAGGGAGGGAAGCGAGGGAGGAGGGAGAGGAGAGGGGATGGAGATGGAGAGGTGAGGAGAGAGAGGAGAGGAGGGAGAGAGAGGGGAGCGAGAGGGAGCGAGGGAGCGAGGGAGGAGGAGGAGAGGAGAGGAGAGGAGAGGAGAGGAGGAGGAGAGGAAAGATGGAGGACTGGACGGTGGGCTGTGAAAGGAGCTGAGATGAGGAGGCAGAGTCTGAGAACTGGGATGATCACATGACTGGGACCAGTCATCGTTTCCCATCAGCTGTAACGAGGTTAACGATCACGACTGCTCTTAAAGAGACGATTTCATCTTCTCTGTGACCTCTGACCTCCGTGATTCTGCTGCCTCACGCTTCACTGTCGTCCATCAGCAGTTTGAATTCACTGACTCGGACATGAGTCCTTGTTCTGATGAACCACTGATGATAATAAACATGAAAAGAAGCTGTAACTAAATTCACCACTTGCCTCCATCAACCAATCAAACTGCAGGAAACAGTTCAACACTCATGATGTGGATTAACAGGCCAGTGGGGTTGACCTTTGACCTTTTGGACAGAAAATGGAGGACAGAAGGACGGGAGGATGGACGACAGAAGGACGGGAGGATGGAGGACAGAAGGACGGGAGGATGGAGGACAGAAGGACGGGAGGATGGAGGACAGAAGGACGGGAGGATGGAGGACAGATGGACGGGAGGATGGAGGACAGAAGGACGGGAGGATGGAGGACAGAAGGACGGGAGGATGGAGGACAGAAGGACGGGAGGATGGAGGACAGAGGAAGAAGGACGGAGGAGACAGAAGGACGGGAGGATGGAGGACAAAGGACGGGAGGATGGAGGACAGAGGACGGAAGATGGAGGACAGAAGGACGGGAGGATGGAGAAGAAGGACGGGAGGATGGAGGACAGAAGGACGGGAGGATGGAGGACAGAAGGACGGGAGGATGGAGGACAGAGAGGACGGGGAGAGGGGGTGGAGGACAAAGGACGGGAGGATGGAGGACAGAAGGACGGGAGGATGAGAGAAGGAGGAGGATGGAGGAAAGAAGGACGGGAGGATGGAGGACAGAAGGACGGGAGGATGGAGGACAGAGGACGGGAGGATGGAGAAGAAGGACGGGAGGATGGAGGACAGAAGGACGGGAGGATGGAGGACAGAAGGACGGGAGGATGGAGGAAAGAAGGACGGGAGGATGGAGGAAAGAAGGACGGGAGGATGGAGGACAGAAGGACGGGAGGATGGAGGACAGAAGGACGGGAGGATGGAGGACAGAAGGACGGGAGGATGGAGGACAGAAGGACGGGAGGATGGAGGACAGAAGGACGGGAGGATGGAGGACAGAAGGAAGGGAGGATGGAGGACAGAAGGACGGGAGGATGGAGGACAGAAGGACGGGAGGATGGAGGACAGAAGGACGGGAGGATGGAGGACAGATGGACGGGAGGATGGAGGACAGAAGGACGGGAGGATGGAGGAAAGAAGGATGGGAGGATGGAGGACAGAGGGACGGGAGGATGGAGGACAGATGGACGGGAGGATGGAGGACAGATGGACGGGAGGATGGAGGACAGATGGACGGGAGGATGGAGGACAGAGGACGGGAGGATGGAGGACAGATGGACGGGAGGATGGAGGACAGATGGACGGGAGGATGGAGGACAGATGGACGGGAGGATGGAGGACAAAAGGACGGGAGGATGGAGGACAGATGGACGGGAGGATGGAGGACAGATGGACGGGAGGATGGAGGGACAAAGAGGAAACAGGCGGGAGGATGGAGGACAGATGGACGGGAGGATGGACGAAAGAAGGGACGGGAGGATGGAGGACAGATGGACGGGAGGATGGAGGAGAGAGATGGAACGGGAGGATGGATGGACAGAGACAGAAGGACGGAGGACAGAGGACGGGAGGATGGAGGAAGGGAGGATGGAGGACAGATGGACGGGAGGATGGACGAAGAGGACGGAGGAGGGAGGGAGGTGGAGGACAGATGGACGGGAGGATGGAGGACAAAAGGACGGGAGGATGGAGGAGACAGAAGGACGGGAGGATGGAGGACAGATGGACGGGAGGATGGAGGACAGAAGGACGGGAGGATGGACGAAAGAAGGACGGGAGGATGGAGGACAGATGGACGGGAGGATGGAGGACAGATGGACGGGAGGATGGACGAAAGAAGGACGGGAGGATGGAGGACAAAAGGACGGGAGGATGGAGGACAGATCACCCCCCCATCAGCACCACCGCTACTAATCAGTCATGTGTTAACGACTTAATTAGACAGAACAGGAAGTAGGTCACTTCCTGCAGACAGGGACACGTGAGCGTGTTATCACACACGCACACACATGTACAGTAAATACACACTGCACTCACAAATACACACCATTATATAGAGTTTAACTCACACGTGAACTGAATTTGAATATATGAACCATACATATTCATATCATTAGAGTGTCTGATTGATATAAAGACAAATCAAAGTTCACACAGAGGAACCGATCAGAGTTTCCAGAACGTTTCGGGTTCAGGTTTGAAGTTTCCAAGTCATCTGCAGGGAACCAGGACAAGTCCACTCAGAGAGAACCTCACCGAACTGGGCTTCGGACCAGGGACAAGGAACCTTCCTGTCACACTGCACCACCTTTCCTTTTTATAAATCTTACTCTGATGGATCAGAAAACCACTTGTTGACACTAAACTCTTTGCATCTGAATCAGTTTCAGTTTCACGTCCTCGCGCTGACACACACGTCACAGAGAATCTCCGTCTGTCACACACACACACAGTCGCCGAGCGTTTCAGTTGCAGAACGTTACAGAAATCATCTTGTTCAACACGTCTAATCCTCGCTGATCTGCACGATCCAAAGTGAATCCGTCTGACACGCGGACGTTTCACCGGGATCTGATTCATCGTCTCTTTGAGGGATTAAAGACCAGATTAAAGTCACACGGAGGAAGATTCTTATGTAACGCAGCAGCTGCTTTATCAGCTGAAATCACAGCTGAGTCCACGGGATTCTTCCTCTTCTACAAATGATCCTAAACACATCTGTAATTCAATAATAAAAAGTATATATATATTTATACAAACGATCTGTACTGCAGTGATCTGACTGATGGAACCCACTCTCCTACAAACTGTATTTGTAAAGTTTTAAAAGGTTTTGTCAAACACTTGTTTTATGTCCAGCAGTTCCTTAAACTAAAGAAACTAAAGCAAAGCAATTCATACTTTAGTAGCTATGAACGAATATTGAAGGAAGCATGAAACATGTTGAGTGGGACGTAAGTTAAGAGTCAAACTTGCATCTGATTAAGCGAATAAATGATATGGTTAAAAAAAGACAGAGTCCACAGCTGCAGGACGTTTTTCAGGATGTTTGAAGAACTGCTGCAACATCTGGAAGACGATGGATCCAGAAAGGCCTTCAGTCCCCTTGCATATGGAGCCGGAACAATTCAATGACCGGTTTATTTACAACGAGCACAGGAAGCACAGATCCTGATCCGCATCGACGTGTCCCTGGGTTCTGAGCAGAGAATCTCTCCTGGACACCACAGCAGCAGGACAAACCACCTGCAGGAGAAGCTGCTGGTGAAGCTTCACCTCCATGTGGTCCGTCAGCAGCTCAGTGGCGACCGCAGGGAGTCACTCAGAGGGCCGTCACACGTCTGTTTGAGCGGCTGCTGCCACGGTGACATCACCGGTTTTAACAATAACTCCGGACAATTTACTAGAAAAGAGGCGTGTCAGCTCAGAGTCTGTGGAGCGTCTACTGAGCGACATCTTCCAGCTCCACTCGTCTGCTGCTCAGGGAAGTTCAGTGTTTAATCACCTCCACTGGTCCAAACCACAGGAGATGTGTGGCTTCATTGTGAAGCTTTGTGCGACATTCTTTCCCAAATACACAAATACTTTGACCCGTCTGTCGATGAGCCGCGGGACCTTTAAAACATCCATAATGTTGTTACTGTCCTTTAAAAGCAAATCCGCATCATCCTCCCGTCAGATTACGTATCGATAACAAGTTAGAGATTTTAATTTGAAAGACATGACAATGCACAAATGTGTTTTCAGAAATGAAACAGATCACGTGGCCAGCTGGTGGGACATGTAACCATATGTTCCCTAACAACATGTAACCTCGGTAACACCGACTGACACGACAACGCACACATCAGCAACATCCTCAGGACAATATCAGCATCGTGCGACATCCTGAAATAAGCAGCTGCTTCATAATCTGTGTTTAATGTAGTTTTTATAGGTCGACACTTCTATAGATATCCTGCCCTCCATCACATCTCCTCCTCCTCCTCCTCTCACGCTGACAGCTTCAGATTCACGGCCTCAACCAGCTCGCCATCGAGGGGGCCACGCCCACAGCTCGCCGGCAGACAGAGGACCCAGACTCAACTCGTTCCTCCGCCGACTTTGTGCTGTGAATTATTCACCACCGACCAAACGCTGCATGTTTGGGTCAAAGTCGGAGGAAGCATGTGATGCAAAGTAACTGAGGATGAGGAGGAAGAAAACAGCCATGACACAGACTGCAGCCGCAGAGGTGTGTGTGTGTGTGTGTGTGTGTGTGTGTGTGTGTGTGTGTGTGTGTGTGTGTGTGTGTGTGTTGTGTGTGTGGTGTGTGTGGTGTGTGTGTTTTGTGTGTGTGTGGTGTGTGTGTGTGGTGTGTGGTGTGTGTGTGTGTGTGTGTGTGTGTGTGTGTGTGTGTGTGTGTGTGTGTGTGTGTCTCCCAGGGGTCTTCCAGCCCAGCCCCAGTATGAATAATGTATCACAGGGGAGGAAGATGTGTTCTGGGGTTCCAGGTCGTTAATCTGTCCTCCTCTGTCTCAGTCTCTGTGTTGTGTTTGTGACCGAGGAGGAAGAAGAGAAGCTGAGGGAACATGAACTCAAACAATCCAACATGTTGCTGCAGCAGCAGAATCCTGTCTGCACCACGAGGAAGAAACAAACAGGAGGTTCGTGTGAAACTAGATCAGAACTCAAACTGAATGCGAAAGGTTCAAATCTTAAAATTCAATTCCTCGTCAAAGTCTTTTGTGATAAAAAAAACTAAACTAGAATTACGACCCTGTGTTTGTAAGTCTCCCCTGTTTCAGTCTGGGTATCGTTTGAGTTCTTACCGATAAATAGATTCTTTTTAAAAACGGTGCCACAACCGATATTTTATCTTTAAATATAAAAACACAAAACGATGGTCGACCAGAAGAACAACATTTTATTGTTGAAATATAATCTCACAGATTTCTCTACAATTCTTTAACTTCCTGTAGTAAATGATCTTTACTTACAACATTTTGCACAATCCCAATGTTTTATATTTACACACCACAGCAGTTTCCCTGTGTGTGTAAACCTGCTCGGCAATAAAACCAGATTCTGATTTCCACTGAAACCCTGAAGATGGGGAAACGTGAGGCCACAGGTTTTAAATGTTCCTGAGATATTTGATGACATTTCTCTGTTTTCAATACTTTAATCTAATTTATTGTGTTAATGTGAGTAAAAGCCAAACCTCACTGAGTAAAGGTTTCCAGCTGTGGAACCTGGACATTTGAATTTGAGCCTGTGTGTTTCAGTGCTGCTGAAAGAAAGAGAAAGAGATGAGCTGTTCACTGCCCCACCCCGAGGTCTGAGCTGATGTTATCGATACAGAGAGAGGAGGAGGAGGAGGAGGAGGACGAGGAGGAGGACGAGGAGGAGGAGAGGAAACATAACGAGAGGAAAACAGGAGAGGAGACGAATGGAAGATGCTAAATGAAAAATAGGGAGGGAGAGAAAGGGAGGATGGAGAGGACAAAGAGAGGAGAGGACACAGGGAGGATGGAAGGGACAGTTCAAGGAGAGAGGATACAGGGCGGATGGAGAGGACAAAGAGAGGAGAGGACACAGGGAGGAGAGAGGAGGACAGTTCAAGGAGAGAGGACACAGGGCGGATGGAGAGGACAAAGAGAGGAGAGGACACAGGGAGGATGGAGAGGACAGTTCAAGGAGAGAGGACACAGGGAGAAGAGAGGAGGACAGTTCAAGGAGAGAGGAAAGGGAGAAGAGAGGAGGACAGTTCAAGGAGAGAGGACACAGGGAGGATGGAGAGGACAGTTCAAGGAGAGAGGAAAGGGAGAAGAGAGGAGGACAGTTCAAGGAGAGAGGACACAGGGAGGATGGAGAGGACAGTTCAAGGAGAGAGGAAAGGGAGAAGAGAGGAGGACAGTTCAAGGAGAGAGGACACAGGGAGGATGGAGAGGACAGTTCGAGGAGAGAGGACACAGGGAGAGAGAGAGTGAGACAGTCAAGGGAGGAGAGAGGACAGCAGGAGAGGGACAGGGAGGAGAGGAGGACAGTTCAAGGAGAGAGGACACAGGGAGGATGGAGAGGAGGACAGTTCAAGGAGAGAGGACACAGGGAGGATGGAGAGGACAGTTCAAGGAGAGAGGACACAGGGAGGATGGAGAGGACAGTTCAAGGAGAGAGGACACAGGGAGGATGGAGAGGACAGTTCAAGGAGAGAGGACACAGGGAGGAGAGAGGAGGACAGTTCAAGGAGAGAGGACACAGGGAGGAGAGAGGAGGACAGTTCAAGGAGAGAGGACACAGGGAGGAGGGGGAGGACAGTTCAAGGAGAGAGGACACAGGGAGGAGAGAGGAGGACAGTTCAAGGAGAGAGGACACAGGGAGGATGGAGGAGGACAGTTCAAGGAGAGAGGACACAGGGAGGATGGAGAGGACAGTTCAAGGAGAGAGGACACAGGGAGGAGAGAGGAGGACAGTTCAAGGAGAGAGGACACAGGGAGGAGAGAGGAGGACAGTTCAAGGAGAGAGGACACAGGGAGGATGGAGAGGACAGTTCAAGGAGAGAGGACACAGGGAGGATGGAGAGGACAGTTCAAGGAGAGAGGACACAGGGAGGAGAGAGGAGGACAGTTCAGAGGAGAGAGGACACAGGGAGGATGGAGAGGACAGTTCAAGGAGAGAGGACACAGGGAGGAGAGAGGAGGACAGTTCGAGGAGAGAGGACACAGGGAGGATGGAGAGGACAGTTCAAGGAGAGAGGACACAGGGAGGAGAGAGGAGGACAGTTCAAGGAGAGAGGACACAGGGAGGAGAGAGGACAGTTCGAGGAGAGAGGAGGACAGTTCAAGGAGAGAGGACACAGGGAGGATGGAGAGGACAGTTCAAGGAGAGAGGACACAGGGAGGATGGAGAGGACAGTTCAAGGAGAGAGGACACAGGGAGGAGGAGAGGAGGAGTTCATTCAAAAGAGAACATGGAAGCAAAGAATCAGGTTTAACAGCAGGTTTCTGTTGAAGACGGAACAGACCACGAAGAAACGTGTGATTTCAGTAGGTTTCATCAGGGAGGCTCAGAGACTGAGTGAATACTCTCAACACTCAGGAAACACACGAGTCGGCAACTCTCAGATCCCAATCCACACTTACACCTGCAGGTTTAACGGGGATAAGTTGTAAAGAAAACTTTTGCTCTCTGAGTTTGAGCCAAAGCGTAAATCTTAAAAACTCTGGTTTCTGAGCATCTGTGTTAACGTGTAACAACGAGCGTGGAGAAGATGACATCACAGTTTGCTTCTCACATGAACTCACTGCTCCTGTGTGAAACGAGCAGGAACAACAACAACAATGGCGTCTGTATCTGTTTCTCCTCGTCAGGTTAGCAGCTACATGTAGCATCACCGCACCACATTCACAGACGTCTGCCTCAAACTACGTCTCTCACTCACTGAACCAGTTTCCTTTTGTTTCACCACACAACTGAAACTACACAACAAGTCTCTGATTGTCACTCTAGTAAAGGTTTTATTTGTGAATATGGTTAAAGAATCAAACTACCAGGTTTAGGATAAAAGATCATTTAAAGTTCGGCAGTGACTCGAGCTGAACGGATCCTTGAATCATTCATTAGATCTTTGATTTGAATACAGACTGTGATCATTTAGCAGAGGAATCAAAGTGTGTGAACAGGATGACGGGGGAAACTTCCCATAGTGCATCACTGTGCTCTCCCCGCTGGGCGGCTCCGCAGGGGGGGGGCCGTGGAGGCGACAGACGAGCAGCTCATCGTGTCGAGGTCAAAATGACGACTTCTGCTTTCGGACATGTTTCAGTGACACGTCAAAAAATATCTACAAGACATAAACGTCTTAGAAACTGAAACAGAAACTCATATATTTATCTTGTTCAAGGTTCGGATGTGATCGGTTCCCCGGCACAAACAATATGATCCAAAATTACATTTACAAACTAATTATTATTTTCATATAATACATATAAAGCTCTTCCAGATGTGTTTGAGCACTTTGCAAATGAACTTGACCTGGATTGCTTCAGTAAACACAAACAGCTTCAGGCTAATTACAGAAGATCCGGAGGGACTCGTTCTTCTGTTCTGGGACTTTCACTCATTATCCATCTCTAATGTGAGACTCTGTCAGAACAGGGAGGACGCCGCCAGCCGACAAACACACATTACTGACCGGAGGCTGACCGACCGGGTTGGGGATCGAACCCGGCTCGTTTAAGGCACCGGCCCGATCCCACCGTTGGTTCAGAGAACAGGTTCATGTTAAATTACACTGAGGAGAGTTAGTCATTAACCTGCTAGTTGGGCGATGACTGCAGGGTGGAGCCCTTACCACATTATACGAAACACTGAACATACAGAACTACAGCACAAGGAACCTTTGCAGTGGTTTATGGGATATGTAGTTCTTTCACTCTTAAGACACTTATGTCCACAGTCTTGTTTCTTTTCATCTCGTCGCTCAGTGAACATTTTCCTGGAGAGTTTGTGTCTCAGTCTCTGGTTTCAAGTCTTCTTCAAACAGCTGAGTTATGATCATTCAGAGTCAAACAGGTGGTTTGATACCAGACTGGAGCAGATGTTATTATTAAATCAGAATAAGGACGCAGTGAATTCAGTCTTTTTTAGAAGTACTGGTGAAATAAATCCTCCATGACGAGAAGAGACCATCAAACCAGTGGAAGGAAGTGGGAGAGATGAAGCAGCTTCAACTGACTGACTCAGCATCATCTCATCATCTCAGGACGGATCTAATCCAATCAAGTGTCTGCAACAGGAGACGCCTGCAGCCACTTTAACCTTCCACACCCCCCCGACATCTACACTCCCGGGCCTCTCTGCAGCCTCTCGCCCCAGAGCACCGGCCCTGGAGACGGTCGTTACATCACTTCCTGTGGAGGGGAAGATGGTGAGCTCACATGAACCGAACACTCGTCACCGCAACAACCAACCACAGCTTTCATGAGACTGTCGAGGCAACAGCTGACGGGAGGAACATTCTCCTTTCAGACAGAAACAGAAAGAGAAACTGAGCTGCAGGCAAAAATATTTAATTCATATTCAATTTTAAATCTGGTAACAAATAAAGAAGATATCTTTCATCACGACTGTGAGAGACAGAAGCTTCTTTCTGCTGAATGTCACCAAACCAATTCCTCATTTCCTCTCAGTCCTTAAGAAACAGGTCAAACCAGCAGGATGAATCTCTACAGGCCGGAAATACTAATGAGGAACTAGAACTGAATCAGACAGGAACTCTGGAGATCGTCCGGGTCCGACTCGTTCGAACAGGAACATGTGGGGACATCCAGGTGAGGGGTGGAGCCTGTAGAGCAGCAGGGGCGGAGCCTGTAGAGCAGCAGGAGGCCGGACATGACGTATAAACTCTGCTGTGGAAAGATCAGTGTTGTTGTTTACAGCTCGTCCACACCGGCGTCGGCCCTCAGCACCAGAAGATCTGGAACCTCCTCGTGTTTCCAAGTGGACGTCTTCGTCTTCTACGTGTACGGCTCCTCTTCTTCATCCTGAGATGTTTGTGTTCTTCCAGCTTCACGTCCGTCACGTGTTAGAAACCTCGTCCACACGTCCACTCGCTCTCTGGGAAGCTTCCACACATTGTCCTGGGAGGCTGCAGGAGCAACTCACTCCGCCTTTTTTGTCAGGAACATGTCAGGAACACGTCAGGAACACGTCAGGAACATGTCAGGAACACATCAGGAACATGTCAGGAACACGTCAGGAACATGTCAGGAACATGTCTGGACCATGATCCATGTCTGAGAGCAGTTTAAGATTCCCCGCTGTGTGTGCAGGTTTCCTTTATGATGTTAAAAACATGAAGAACTAATGTTGGTGGCAATAACTTAAATATGAACAGTTGTGACTCAGCAAAATAAAGCTGCTTTCACACCTGAAACTCCAGATGATCTCCTGAAATGATCCACAGCGGCTGCAAATGTCTGAGTGAGTTCCTGCAGAGTTCTCCTGTCAGCCCTCCAGTCGGAACTCCACGTAATGTCCTGGTGAGCCCATGTGTAAGAACAGCAGGAGATTCTCCGGAGGATTCATTACAACAGACTGGGTGCGTTGATGACGTTTCTGAAAAGCCACAAACCCAAAACTGGAAGAAAACAAATATCTCAGGATGAAAACGAGGAGCCATCTTGGAAAACGACAAGTATCCTTTTGGTGATGAGCGCTCACGTCCTGCATGTTGCTCCGACCGCGAGAATCTCCTGCTGCGTTCTTCATAACGAGCTTCAGGAAAACTTGTTTTAACAACGTGAACCACGGCTGCATCATCTCTGTATCAGAGCCACTTTCAACTGTGAACCTCCAAACTGTTAAATGTGAAACGTTAAGGTTTCTGCGTCTCTCAGTCAAAACAATAACACAGGACGCGGTGAAGCAGTGTGGGATCATGGGAGTTGTAGTTCACTGAATTCTCCTCCTCGTCAAAACAAACAGATTCAATCCAGTAAAAACTCTGAGTAAAGCAGCTTCAGGTGAGAAGATTCTCTGACACGTCTCTGAGAGTCGAGCTGCTGCTCACGTTTGCTCAGCTCGTTTCTCTGAAAACTTAACATCCAGACGTCCGACGACTAAAATCCACCAAGAGTCAAATAAACAGCCAAGATCTAAAAAGTGTTTCCACTTCAAACTGGACGAAAAGTCACTTTTGACACACCTCAACAAACAGGAAGTGACGCCATGAAACACACCTGGATTAAAACTACAGATTTCTGCAGGTTTGAAAACGACTGAATTTCACTTTCCAACCTTTAGACGTTGTCGGACGTCACTTCCTGTTTGTTCTCGAGCACTTCCCTCGCCCCTGCTCCTGCAGAGTGTGAACTTTGAACCTCGACACGTCTGAGAAGGAGAGAGAGCAGCCCCGAGTGAAGCGAGGGAGACGAGGAGAGGTGTCGGCCCTGTTTCCGTCTGCAGCAGCTGATCGAGCTGTTCTGCAGAGAGGCCTCCACAACAAAAGCTCAGAGAGAGAGAGAGAGAGGGGGGGGGGGGGGGAGACAGAGAGAGAGAGATGGAGAGAGAGACTGGGAGGCACCTCCTTCTCTCTCTCTTTATGTTTCCCTCTTTCCGTGCATCATTCTGGAGCGTTCACATCAGACAGCTCATTGAATCAGCATTCCATGAAGGATTAGGCTGCACCACACACACACACACACACACACACACATAGGAAACAGAGGGGAGGTCACACACAGCAGCTTCCGCAGTACATACCACATCTCTCGTCTTCTTCTTCTCCTCCTTCAGTTCATCTCGTTCCCTGTTTTTCCTCCTCTCTTCTGTCGGATGCTGGAGGATGCAGAGAGCGAGAAGAGAGAGAGAGAGAGAGAGAGAGGGAGGGTGAGGGTGAGGGTGAGAGAGGGAGGTGCCTTATGTTGTCCCACTGCGGAGAGAGAGAGAGAGAGAGAGATAGAAGAGAGAGAGAGAGAGAGAGAGGAGAGAGGAGGGATGGTGCTAACAGAGACGAGGCTAAAGCTAAACTAGCCACCAGCTCTCAGTGTGGGCTGGACGGACGGGAGGAGGAGGAGGAGGATGATGATGATGCGGCACCTTTCAGTACGGAAACAGAGGAAGCGAGAGAGCGAGAGAGATAGCGAGAGAGAGAGAGAGAGAGAGAGAGAGAGGGAGCGGGGTGCCCTGTTACCTTGGAAACTGAGATGATGTGATGGAGAAGGTGGAGTCCGGCTCCGATTGGCTGACAGGGCGTGGTGCTCCCCTCTCTGGGGGGGAGGAGGAGGGGGAGGATGACGGAGCAAAGGCTGGGACGAGAGAAGCAGCTGCTCTCTCTCTCTCTCTAGAGTTCCAGCCTGAGGACACCTACACAGAAATCATGACTTAAAATCACAGCGCCCCCTGGTGGCAACAGGAAATGTCTTGTTTTTGGAACGTCTTACACGTGGAGGTATTCCTCCTCAGCCACTGCCCGCAGCCATGTCAACCTGTGTCAAATGGGTCTCAGGACATTGATAATGAAGGCATAAGATTACTGGGACTTTTCGTCAAACGCCATATTAGTGGCGTGGCGTCAAAGTTCAACAACTCGCCGTGAAACACGAAATTGCTGTAACTTCAGTGTTCATGCTTCAGTCTCCCTCAAACTACACATGTGTAACAAGTCATGAAGCAAAGTTAAACTTTAGCGTAACAACCTGTAACGCTCACTCGCTGTGTGCGTCTGACTCTGACCTCACACCTTCAGCCATGTGGGCAGAACGGACCGTGTGACTGTTCACAGGAGAAAGACAACTGGAGCGGCATCGCTCGCCCGGTGGATCGTCTCTGCCTCTTCCTGGTCACTCCGGTGATGACGCTCGGCACCATCATCATCTTCCTGATGGGAATCTGCAACACCCCCCCCCCCCCCCCCCCCCCCCCACCTGCCCTTTAAGGGAGACACACACGACTACAGAGAGGAAAACCCACGGCTGCTGTAACACACACACACACACACACACACACACACACACACACACACACAGCCATGTGGGTCTAGAGAGTTTGTTGCTTCTATATTATTTGTGGGTCCAGGTGCATAGTTGTGTGTTTCTTTAATTAAAACAGAATAACAGAATAATTAAACTAGTATTTTAATTTGATATGTGTGGTTTGAATAAACATTGAAACTCAGCACACATCTTTGATTTTATTTTTGTTTTGCATATATTATTATTATTATAATGCTAACACACTTGAAAGTCGAGGAAGTGATGACAGCTGGGAGAGATGATGGAGGAGGAAACACAAACACCGTGAACATCCATGTGAGTTTATTTTGTCCAAAGAAAAGTGTCGGAGAAAAGAAGAAACATCGGTGACACGTGACGAACCGTGAGTAAAAGCAGCTGATTGCATTGATCCGTGAGAGTCACGTGTTCTCTGTGTTGAGAGGAACCGATGATCACTGTAAGAGGACGAGGGCTGGAAGTAAAGGAGGAAGTGATCCAGGAAAAGAGGAGAAGAGAAAAGAGTGATTCTGTCTCCTGAAGGAAACAAGTGTTTCCACTGAGGGTGAAGTTCATGATCATAGAGGAACAACATGTTGGGCCTCACTCCCAGACAAAGGAATAAGTGAGGCCTACACGGCCTGATATCCTAACTAGAGTTATTTCTGGCCTAACGGCCAGAATGGGATTTGAAAAGCCTCAGTAGGAGTTTTATGGGGGGCAAAGCCAGAGCACCCCGAATTCCTGCGGGGGGGGGATATTCTTCTGACCATCGGCTGAGGTCAAACTAGGACCTTCCATTGGCTGTGAGCCAAAAGACCCAGGGGCCCCCCTTGAAGGGAGGATGGACACCTCGACAGGTAATAAATACCAGGCTCTCCCTGAATCCTTCGCTCATTTCCCGGTACTGAAGATTCGAACATAACCTCCCCAGGTTACTCCCGGTCTCAGCGCCAAAAGGAAGCAACCCATCCGCGCGTTTGTATTTTGTATTTTGATTTTTGACTTAAGACTTTAAGACTTTATTTTTGCAACAGTCCTGTTTTGTTTTACCAGAACTTTTATTTTGAAACTGCCGTTTAAAGTCAGACACTCGCAGGCCGAGTTCATCTCCCAGACTTTCTCCAGATCTGAAACTACAGCTGCCTTGTAGCTGTTCATCCCTGCAGAAGAGCAAGTCGTATTCGCTACGAAAAGCAAGACATTTATTCGCTTTAGGCAAGATTCATCCACCCCGAGGGAACGAGACGAATTCTCCCCGTCCGGTCCGCATCCGGCCCCCCCAGCAGAGCCAGAGCCACGGGCCATCCACTTGTTTTCCCGGAACGCGCCATCCGCGCATCACTCCACGGTGGAACATCAACAAGTAAGAGGCTGATGTCTGGGCAGAGATTAGTTTAATCATTAGCGTGTTTGTTATTAATCGAGTGTATCTTGTGTTGAGACCGTTACGTCACACGGTGTCAGAGCGCCGGGACGCATCCGCCCTCCCGACCACGCAGGGGCGCTGTGTTACTCTTAGACCTATTTTACAGACTTTTAATCCATTGAAAATCTGTACACAACGAGACGGATCTTAATCCGCCCGCTTGGGTACCCGGTGTGAAGTTCTGTAGAATTGTGCAGTTACATGCAGCAGTTACATGCAGCAGCTACATGCAGCAGCTACATGCAACAGTTACATGCAGCAGCTACATGCAGCAGCTACATGCAGCAGCTACATGCAACAGTTACATGCAGCAGCTACATGCAGCAGTTACATGCAGCAGTTACATGGAACAGTTACATGCAGCAGTTACATGCAGCAGTTACATGCAGCAGTTACATGGAGCAGTTACATGCAGCAGCTACATGCAGCAGCTACATGCAGCCGTTACATGCAGCAGCTACATGCAGCCGTTACATGCAGCAGTTACATGCAGCAGTTACATGCAGCAGCTACATGCAGCAGCTACATGCAACAGCTACATGCAGCAGCTACATGCAGCAGCTACATGCAGCAGCTACATGCAGCAGTTACATGCCCAAACAGACCCGCCTTTTTGAACACACAGTAACACAGGGTAAACTTGATTCTCTCATTACTTCGTACATAGTGAAGGGAATGCATCCTTTGTCTACAGTTGAACAAACTGAATTTGTTGAATTGATTCATGGATTAAACCCCAATCTGACAGTGATTTCCAGACGTACACTGCGAAGGAAAATAGAAGCAGATTTCAATGCCAAAAAAAGTGATCTGAAAGAGAAACTGAAGACGGTGCAATATGTTTGCACCACTGCTGACATCTGGTCCACTAGTAAGACTAGCTTCATGGGCGTAACAGCTCACTGGATCAAGCCAGATTCAACTGAACGTGAATCAGTCGTTCTCGCATGCAGACATTTCCCAAGTCCACACAACTACAACCGCATTGCTGAGGTATTGGAGGAAATCCACTCAGAATTTGGTCTGTCAAATGAAAACATCATTGCAACAGTGACTGACAATGGGTCAAATTTTGTAAAGGCCTTTAAGGAGTTCAACATATCTGTTGTTGCAGATGAAGACGAGAATGATGACACAGAAGAGGATGGACTATCCTTTGT